>JAXQQM020069749.1:0-11585 GCA_034641835.2 Pinus albicaulis | reverse complement strand
TTCTGATTTTGTTCTTCTCTTGCCATATTGAGGAGAATGTCTTTTCTCTGCTTTCTCGCACTTCAGCTTTGAATCTGTTAATTTCCCTGTGGCACTTAGATCCTCAAGATCAACTTCACCTTCTTCTCCTCATCTTCTGGCGAATCCTCTTCAAGCTCTTCTATAGCCATCAATATAAATTCAAAGGTTCCTTCTTCACTTGAGGTCTATTTGAGTCTTTAGATAATCGTCGTTTTGTTGAGCATATAAATACTTTCTATTGAATCTCTTCCTTCTCGCGCTCTTTGATATATTTTCTCGATTCTTGAGTCTAATTCTTTTGTTTTCTTATGAGGACACTTAGCAAATAGTGTCCAACTCTTCCACGCTTAAAGCATTTAAATGGAAGTTTACCTTTGGTATTTACCCTGAGCCTCTATCCAATTTCCTGACAAATTTGGCCTCTTCTTCATCAGAGAAAGAGCATATATCTTCCTTTTCTTCTTTATTCTTCTCTATCTTAAAGGCTGCCTCCCTCACATTTGAATTCCTCTGTGGAAATCTCATCTCATAAGATGTTAGATTTCCAAGTAATTGGTTCATGGTCAAGGCTTCCCAATCAGTTGTTTCTTCTATAGCAGAAACCTTGGGGTTAAAGCTATATGGAATAGATCTTAGAATATTTTGAATAATTACAGCTTCTTTTATGGTTTCTCAAAGAGCTTTCATGTTATTCACAATTTCTGCAACCCTTAAAAATAAGCTAGCAATGTCTTCATCATCATTCATTTTTACATTTTCAAACTAGGCTCTATAGACTTGAAGTTTGGTAGTATTCACCCTTTTGTCTCCCTCATGGATGTTTTCTAGTGTATCCCACATTTCTTTGGCAATCTTGTTGTGCATTACTTTGATAAATTCTGCCTCACACAGTCCATTTAAGATTGCATTCATGGCCTTTGCATTAGCTACAAAATATTTTTTGGCTTCTTTCTCTGAGTTAGTTGCCTTTGGGGCATACCCAAATTCCAAAGCAGCTCAAAATTCTATTCCTAGAGACATTATGTATGTTCTCATTCTGATTTTCCAGAAGGCATAATTTGCACTGGTGAAAAAAGGGGCTTTATTGGTTGAGCATCCTTCTTGACTAGCCATCTTGGGGACCTAGGATCTCCTTTTAGTTGTTAAACTGATACAGAAGGAACTTGCTTTGATACCAATTGTTGAACCCTTAGTTAAACTGAGAGGGGGGGTGAATCATTTTAACACATTCATGGATTTTTAAACTGACCTTTAAACTTATTTACAACTTAATTTCATGATCAACTTTATATGTGGGTAATCTTAATATGTGAGCAACAATTATTAAGATAATGTGACAACAGAGAGAGCAGCAAGTATTAAGCAGATTGGATAAACCATATCAACACATAAACATCACACACACACAGAGCAGATATAAGTGGAAACCCAAAAAGGGAGAAAACCACATCTTATTATTGTCGTGATGCAAAGGCAAGCTCCAACTCCCTCTCATCACTAATTTTCTGTAGGCACCAACCTACAGGATGCTCCTACCTCGATTCTACAAGCTACAACTTGTAAGGAAGCTCCAACTCCCTTCAATTTTCTACAGGCACCAACCTACAGGAGGCTCCAACCTCAGTTAGCTACAACTAACATCTATCAAGCTACAACTTGATAGGGAAGCTCCAACTTCCTCACTCTTTCAAAAGAACACTTGTTGATTTACCTTGGATATCAGCTCTATTCTGTACCTTCTTCTCTTCTTTCCTCTAGCTTTCTTATATGTCTTATATCATCTCTGACTCTTCGCAGCTTCTCTTTCAGCTCCTCCTTCTTCTTATCTTCTCTCAATTCTGCATTTTCTAACCTCCTTATGCATATCAATGTGATATCATTTATAGAGCTCATCACATAAATGTTTGTATTCCATAGGGAATTCAAAGTGAATAGCCCTGCCTCTTTTCCTTATGCCTTCTCATTTCTTTGTCTAGCTCATTCAGAAAAATATAGCAATTTATACAAATTTCTGTTTTACAGTGGAGTTTTGTTTTCCTACAGGAGACTTGCCAATGCATCACAAACAATATAAAAACAATTAAACATTTACATTCACATTTCCAGTTACATACATCAATTTCACTCGGCCATTTTTCTGGCCCTTGGCTTGCTGGTTTTGTCTTTTCTGCTGTTGTTAAGTAACTGTTCTGCATACCTCTGTTCACTGCAATTCAGTACCTGCTGCATATATAATTGTTTTACAAGTTTATCCCCAAATAGATATAAATTTGGGCAATGTCACAATAATAATGCGGAAGCTTATTTCTCTTATGGTTGTACAACCCCAATCTCCACTATGCATTAAAAATGCACACACTCAGTTTGTCTCCATTTGTTTTCTGAATTTGTAATTTGAATAAATAAGAAAGCTTTCTACAAGTAAAGGTTATAGAACCATATATATTGGGACCCACATATTCCAAAGTCTTCACCTTTGATTCATTTCGACATGAGAGCACTTTTTAAGAGTCTTATCATAAAACCTTTGGAATAATTAGCTTTCGGCATTTTTATTGTAACTCAGGCTTTAATAAATTAAATCCAATGGTTATAATAATATGTTTAAACCATGGTCTAAACCCCCTTCTTGAATTCATATGCAAACTTCTCTCTTTGATTAAATAATCAACCTGCGGTTATATAAACCTTCACCACGGCTTTTAATCATAGGGTTCTTTCCTTTTTATAATCTCCGCCATCACAATATTAACGCTCACATTTTCATAACCCAACATCTGAACGTTATGAAGGCTCAATATTATTATATGCCCAACGCACAACCTTTGGTTAACACATAAAACCTTTCTTATGTGCTAAAGCACTACATGCATGCATATATATATATATATATATATATATATATATATATATATATGATTACGTTGGTATGAGATGACGAAACCATAGGATATGGAGTTTGGTCAATAGTGCGGTGAATGCAAATATATATATATATATATATATATTTGCATTCACCGCACTATTGACCAAACTCCATATCCTATGGTTTCGTCATCTCATACCAATGTAATCAACATATATATATTCCCTAACTCAAGTGTTAAGAACCCTTTAATAAACCTTAGACTTTATGTGAATACTCCATCAACATTAAAATCCAATGGTTATTATCTGACCCATTTAACATTTCGCGACCCATATGTATTATGTCGCTCTTTTGAAAACCCAATATTACATTGGCAAATCATCCGGCCCACCATATTAAATAATTAATGAAAAATTATCAACTCAATCACGTCAGACCATACCTTTGATAAATATCATGCCCATCCAACGGCTGTGAGCCCATTGCGCTCCCGCTAACGAATCCAACAACAGTCGCGTGAAAAACCTGTTCGCTTTTTAACTTCTCCAGATTGCGCGATGTAGGTGGGACCCAGCAGTTATCGTACCGCTCGCATCTGACGGCACATAAATTATCGCGCCCCAAACCTCAATCCGACGGATAACGCGCAATATCGCACAAATTAAATACACAAGAGTTATTTCTCCAAAGTTGCGCGATAAGCCCAGTTTTGTAATACCGCCTTCCACCATGTGTCACACAGAGACACATATCGCGATCGAAAAGGAAAATCAGCTTACCATTTCTTTTGCGACGCGATACCACCGGTTTGATTTATTAAAACTGCCTTTACTGTTGTTGATCATGGTTCCCGTTTCCGCTTGTTCAAGGTTCTGCCTCTTTATTTTATTCACGGGTCTATCAATTTTAATTAAACTCAGGTTCCATTTCATCGAAATTGCCTATATTCTTATTGAAACCTTCACACATTATTTAATGCCACCACATATGAATATTCATCCATATATAACCTAGGCTTTAATAAAATACAAACACCAACATATAATCATGCTTGGGCCCCAGCAATTAATTCGCCTCGCCCTTTCTTTCACTATTCATTAAATCAGAGTTTCATTTCTCAGGTTTCCATCTTCGCCTTTGTTTTATATCCAATTTTAACACAATCCACACAGAAGGCAATTTGTTTTACATTTCTCTGCCTGTGACTTGACTACCACACTACCATTTCAACCCTATTTGGCATGATCGTTTCTCTGCATACAGTTACTGTACATGAAAGTGCACAGGCAGTGCATGTCAGTGCAACACCGTTTCTCTGTTTCTCTGTATTCTGCAGCCTGGGCTGCTTCTTTTTGCTGCCTTGCTTCTTCCAATGGCCCTGTCTCTACTAAGCTGCTTCTTCAAATGACCCTTTTCACAGCTTCTCGACCCTCTGCAGCTCTTTAGATCTCTCTAGCTCTATGCAGGTCTCTGTTGTCTCTCTACATATTTACTGCCTCTTTTGCTATCTCTCTTTGCCTTTCTTCATGTCTAATGCTCTCTTTGCCAATTTTATTTTTCTATCTCTCTACTTCTATGCTGCTCTCTTTGGCATCAATAAAAACATTTCCAACAGAATCCAATGCTGATTTGTAACATTTCTGACAAAAGTGTAACAAAATTTTGTAGAAGCGTAACAAAACTTTGGAGGTGTTAGTGTCGGTATCTTCATCCCTTCGTCAGTGATCAAATTCTCTTGTTGCATTGCATATTAGGTGTCTCACTCAGTCAGATGCATTCCATTAGGAGCATGGATCATCTGATGGTAGTGGCCTGTTGTACATTTTCCTTCATTTCCTTTACCTGTTGGCCTATTTCCATTCATCAAGATCATCTGCAGTCACTTTTTGTCTTTAAATTTGCAAGAGTCATTTTTAAGGTTTTTAGTCCCATTAGGTCTAGGGTTTCATTAAAAAGTCTTCAACATGTTCAATAACGGTCAACAGGTGCATGAGGAGTTTGAATAAAGATCCAGTACCAAATAAATTCCATCATCATATGCCCAGAAATGAATTTTTCCTCAAAACTTTGTTTTGAGGAAAAACAGAGTATTTTATCTTTTTATGTATAAATTTGATGTAATTTCAAGTTTTCTCATATGTAAATAACTTCAATGGCAACCCTGGTCACCTTGTCAAGCTTCAGCAATTCCATCCCTTGCAAGGCAAACAAAAATCAAGTCATATAAGTTCATCAAAGGCACAGATAAAGTAAACTGCCCAAAAAACAGAGTTTGAAAAGAAAGTGTCGAATGTAAACATTACAAAAGTGGGTTTTTTGAAGTGAAAAATTAAAGTCTTTTGTATATAAGTTTTTTCTTGTCTTTAAAAGACTCATTTGCGTCCAAAAGAGCAAGAGATATTTAGAGCAAGCTCGTGGTCACAAAATCGCAACGAAAAGTTTCAGTTTCAAGTGCGCGACGCATTGGGTGAAAGGCGCGGCGCATACAAGCGGCGCGGCACATTGGGTCGGTCTCCACAGTGCAAGAAACACACTAGCACGGTGCATCAGGGAGGTGCGACACACTGGGTTTGTGGCACAGCGCATAGATCTGTAAGCCATTTTCACGACAAATTTATTCAAATTCCCAATTTACTTGGTTTCCTCCGGTCCAAAGTAAGTCAACAACTCTGCAAAGGCCAATGAAAGTGTGTCTTAAGATGTTTATGATGATTTAGTAAAAAATTTCAAACCCCACTTGCAATTTTTTCTCAAGCTATGATTGCTTAGGTTTGTAAATTGGTTTTTTGTGGCCATCACTCCCTCACCTTTCTTCCCTCACTTCTTTTCTAGTTTCATTAACCCATTTTACTATCCCCCATATCCCTAAACTCATTCACCCATATTCCCAATTCCCATTATCCCAAACCCTAGCTACAAATTTCCCAAACCCTAATTGCTACCCCAATTGCTATCCCAAAGCCTAAAAATTGTCCCTAAAACCTTTCAATTCCCCAAATTCCAGTCAGCAACATTCCCAAATCCCTCTTACCCTCTCCCTTAATACTCCTTCATACATTTTCATACACTTGGAAGAAAAAGATCAAAGACACCTAAACCTCTTCATACTCATCTAAGACAACACAAACTTTGGCAAACATGGAGTCATATTCCTCCTATGACCAAGATGAAGAGACACACAGTGGCTCTCCAACTGAAATGCATGCACCAAGGAGACCTCACAAGGGGGGTAAACATGTATGGGATGAGCCTACTTCACTTGTCGAGCTGCAGGCTTGCCCTCTTGCTATCACATGTTTTCAGCAGCAATCCTATTATTAGTTCTGTGAGATGGTTGCTAGAGTCCAGTACCATCATGAGTTGGCCAGGTTGTTTGTGCTTCATCTTCATAATGGCCAAGTCACTCTTGTAGGTGTGACATTCACCTTGACATTGGAGTGTATTTCTCTAGCAACTGGCATTCCCAATGTCGGAGAGCAGTGGCATAAAAGGCAGAAAATTGATAGGGAACATTATGAACCATACATCAAGCCTATTTATTTGAGACAAATCAGCAGAGCTTTTCCCTTCTGGTATCTCAAATACTCATATGCTCCCTTTATGAAACTCATAATTAAGTATTTCAGCTGTGAGGGCCGATTTTCTCGCTTATATGCCTATCACATCAGATTGTTGATGCATTTTACCAGGGTGAGAATGATGAATCTCCCCTACTTCATGTTCCGAAATATTGAAAAGATGACCACCCTAGTGCAAAAGAAAACTCCTCAGCAGCAGTTTAATAGTATATATCATTTTTCACTCATCAAAATTGTGGTCATGCATCAGCTTGGTTTGCAGGACATCTCATGGGAGGATTTCATTTCTCATGAGTTCTTCACAGCTCCTCAGGTGCCTCTAGAATATTTTCATGAGTCACATCAGTAGGAGGGTCATGAGACACAGACCACTAGTGTGCCAGTGTTTTTCACCTATCAAAAGGGCACTAGAAGGTTGTTTGCAGCAGCCAAGCGAGTATTATCCCTACCCGGGGTGGAAGGGGTCTCGCTTCCTCCATTAGCAGAGTAGGTACAGGACAGGGGCAAGAGGCCACTACATGATGAGGGGCCTTCAGGAGGGCAGGAGACAGATTTCATTCTTATTTAGGATGATGACACCAATTTTGGCTCACCAAGCTCAAAGCTTAAAGAGATCATTCAGGAGCAAAGGGCGGAGATTAATGCTTTGTCCCTCAACCTACAAAGAGCCAAGTGGATAATCAAATACCTTGAGCAAAGAAACAAGCAGCTAGAGGATTAGCAAACCATTATGGAGCTGCAAAACATACGAGAGAACCGGCAAGCCGCCAAAAGGAGCAAAACCAACTTGACATCACTTGAGCAAGAAATTGAAGCTGATCGTGAAACTTGGATTAAAAGGGTAAATATGCATTTGGAAAAGATGTTGGAGAAGGCCAACAAAGAGAAAAATATGTTAAGGCACATGGCCAACCATTATTGGGCGAGAAACCATGTTTGCAAAGCTAGAATCAAAATTTTGAAGGCCAAGTTGAAGAAGGCATCAAGGAGGCGAAAAAAGCATGATAAACTTTAGATATTGGCTGAGGCTTCCTTGGCCCAACATAGCACTTAATGAAGGAAACTTAGCCAAAATTTCAAAAAAATTGGGACACTTTTTGCAATTTTGAAATTTTTGGTTTAAAAAAGAGGTTTTTCTGCCCAATGCGCCGCACCACTTGGCGCTCGCTTTTGATAGAGACCTCCTTTTGAGGAAAACTCAGCATTTTTGGATTTTTCATGGAAAAATACTCATTCTCACAAATTTCCAAGATGTTTTGACAGGTTTTGGGCTTCCAAAAAGGTCAAAAACACCCAAAAAATGACCTTTCTGCCCCTTTTTTGACACACAGGAATCAATCTTGGGATAACTCAGTTTTGGAGGGGCAAATGGAGGCCAAATTCAAAAATTCCACATGTGCTGGAAAGTAGACAGGCAGACCTTTCCAAAAATCCCACTTGGAGAAAATTTGGAGACTAGGAAGGCCTCCAAAATCAGCTGCAAACAGACGCTATTCATAGGGAAATCAGGCGCGACACATTGGAGGAATCTTGCTAATTTTTGGTCAAAAACTCTGTTTTTCGCCTAGTTTTTTCACAGTTTGACTTTTTTCCTTCTAAATGTCAAAATCATGATGTAATTTAATGTAGCATGATGGATTTTGATGTAATTTTGTTAAATTTTCACTCATATAGGTAGATTCATCCATCAAAAGGTAGTTTGCAACTGAATGAATCAGTTTCCTAGTTTATAGAGGCAAGCTGTTCCACTGCCTACTTTCTAGTTCTCAGTTTAGATTTTGTTGGAGCAGCTCCTAAAATAATGAGCTCGACCCCTAGAGGCTAGGATGAGTTTTTTTTTGCCTATATCTTATGTTTTATCAGTCATTAGCATGGTTGGACTTTTGGGAATGCTTTGAGCATCATTGTACATTCATCTCTATAGTTTGGCAAAGGAATAGACCAGGGTTTGCAACACTCTATGGGATTCATGTGGCATCTTGCTTTGATATTGTGTTTCTCTCTGTAAATGTAAGTTTACTTGTGTTTATGTATGCCATTCACTCTCTTTTTTCTTCTTAACTAAAACAAACAAGGGATAAAGGTAGAATTCATTGAAATTGCAGTGCTCTACCTAGGGTTTGTTTAGTTATTTATGTTTTCAGCTGTTCGAAGAGGATCCCTGAAGGTTTCTTTCCCTCTTCAGCTCCTCACCTATCTAAATCTCTCCATTTCATTTAAATTGAAGTGTCAAATCAATTTCCTACCTTGCCCCATTGAGATCTCTGCAAAACTGAGCCTCATTCCCCAGACCCAAATCTGCCTTTCCTTTTGAGCCAGCAAAACATGCTTAAATTCAATCAAACTCTTTTGCACACATATCTAGCCTAAAATCAGTATTCATATTAAGTCATCTCAAGCCTCATTGATCATTTTTTGCTGAGATTGACAAGGAGAGAGCCCTCTCTCGATCTGGTAGGGCTAGCTACCAGGTTAAGCGTGGTTTGATGTTACCCTAGATTCTGCCTTTCTCAGCCTGAGGTAGATTTAGGCCATAACATAGTGGTGACTCTACTGGGGATGCTCAAGATTGTTTGTTTGTTAGTGCTATTCGTTTTATAAACTACAGACGGAGCCTGAAGTTACTCCAGGTAGCCTTCGAACTGCACATTGCTTTGCAAGTGCATAAGTAGATAAACGCTGCTTCAGTCAATCTCCAGTCTAGTCTTATAAACGTAACACCTGACTTGCAAATTTTCCCAGTACTTCAGATAATTCTAGACTTTGGATGATGAGTTTAGAATCTGATAGGCTGAACAAGTTGATTTTGTCCGTTTGATTTTTGGGAGTAATTCAACACACTGGCTTCCAGATGACACACCAGGGAAAATCCGGATCCTGATCCACCTCCTGTGTATGAAAATCCAAATCTTATTCCAATAATCCTTCGTCGAAAAAGTCCTGTGATTCCTATGTTCAAATCTCATTCATGTCGTGTTGTTTTTGAGTATCTTGAAGATCTTGAGTTTGATGAACAATTTGAGCTATTATTGTTTGAGACCAAGTCCGAAAGTGCTGTTGATTCTACTATCCTAAGTCCAGAGTTTTTCAAATATCTTGAAATTGAAAAGGCCAAAAGATCAATTGACAGTTATATCTTGAATCTTCAAACTTCCATTTTGGCAACAAACATTCCCGAATTCATAGATTCTGCATCTGCAACTCTTGGGTCATCCGCAATTGCATCTAGTTCAGAAATTCCTACCGAGCCTCCTTTCATTCCCACCATTCCCGTGCAGCCTTCTATCTCTGATAAAAAATCTGCAGTAGTGTCACCTCCATCCACACCACATACACCTCATACATCAGCTGCTCCGACTCCTCCTATATCCCCAAGACCGGTTGTAAATCCACCTAGAGCAATGGCTGCCCTATTTTCACCCCTTGTGTTGCCTCAAAATTTGGATAACATGCCTGCTGATTATCAAAGAAAAATTCCATTGTTTGATGGCACTCCTCAAAGTGTTACAGCTCAGCAACATGTGGATAGGATGACAAATTTCTTTGACCTTCATGAGATTGATGCAGAAAATGTGACAATGAGACTGTTTGTACAAACCTTTGGAGGTGAAGTGAGGAAGTGGTTCAGAGCTTTGCCGGCTGGAAGTAATACTACATTGAATAATATTCAGAGAAAATTCTTGGATCGATGGGAAGTGAAGAAAAATCCTCTTCAGATCCTTTCTGAATATGAGAATATCAAGCAGAACGTTGGTGAGTCTGTTCAAGATTATTGTATTAGATTCAATTCTATTTACAATGCAATTCCTGATGATATAAAGTCACCTATGGGGTTGGCTTTGATTAAGTTTCCAGATGGCTTTGATCCTAATATGGCCTATCAATTAAGAGAAAGAGATCTGGCCACTTTGGAAGACATGCAGAAAATTGCAGTCGGCGTTGAAGAAAATCTGCTTGCCAAGAGAGCTAGAACGAAAGCTGAAAAGAAGGTAACAGTAAAGGAAGAGGTTTCCACTTCAGATCAAGTGCTCCATAAGATGGAAAATATGTTTTACATATTAACAATTGACAAGTCTGAACCGCAAGTCAGAAAACCTAATTTCTGTGGCCAGCAGCAACCACAGTTTAGAATCAAGCAAAGAGAGCAACGAGCACAAGACCAAGCAGTATAGCAGCAAGTGAAGACACCCTTACAGCAGAATTTTGTACATGGTCCGGAATCAGATGACGAGGAGAATGCAATTGGAGAGGAGAATCATTTCTTTACACTCGATGATATGCCAATTTTTATCACTAAAGACGAGGAGTATTCCAAGAACTCAACTGTACAAAGGGACGAAAATTTCATCTTGGTAAATGAAACAGTTCTTGAAGAAGAGTCTGATGAATATTAGAGTGGGTACATGAATGCTTTGATAGCCTAGAAGCGACAATATTCACTTAGAAGTAGAGATGTACCCATTAATCCAATTCAAAAAAGAAAGGAGGCAACAACACCAAAGAATGATCCACTCATTATGCAGAAAAAGGGAAAAGAGACAGCTCATCCCACCACTAGAAAACCACCATCAGCAAATAAAAGATCCAATCAGCCAAATATATCAAAGGAGAAAACTGAAAAGAAAGATGTCCCAGCTAAAGAGGTAGAGAAAACTTCAGTTTTCAACTTAGAAAATGAAATTGCTAAGTTAAAAGTATCTATTCCTTTGACTGAATTGATGAACAATAGCAGCGATAAGGGTCAGGTGTCTAAGATTTTGAGTTTAGATCCATTATCTGATATGGTAAATGTGGAGGATGATCGACCTGAGTTGATTTTTGGTCCAGCATTGGATGGTCAGTCTCAAGATAGTGATGTACCTCCTTTTTACATTAGCCTTAGGTTGCACGACTATGTGTTACACAATGCTATGTTTGATTCCGGAGCCTCTCATAATCTCATGCCTAAGGCAATCATGGAGAAATTGGGATTGGATATCACCAGAAAATATCATGACCTTTATTCTTTTGATTCTGGTAGAGTAAGATGCATTGGTATTATCAAAGATTTGGTGGTCAGTTTGGATCAGATTCTGACTAAAAATGTTTTGATGGATGTGGTTGTGGCAGATATTCCT
>JAXQQM020091517.1:0-39054 GCA_034641835.2 Pinus albicaulis | reverse complement strand
AAAAATATGCTCTCAGATTTCAAAACCGAAAAGTTTAGCCCCCGATATCTGTGTTCATTCATTTTTCACAAATCGTCTGAAATGAATCCCGAAATCAATTCGTCACTTTGTGCATCCGGGGCCACACTTGCATCTCAAAAATAGGTATCCAAATATGCTCTCGGATTTTAAAACCGAAAATTTTAGCCCTCGATTTTTGCGTCTGTTTGTTTTTCACGGATCATCCGAAATGAGGTCCGAACTCAATTCGTCACTTTGTGCATCTGGGGCCACACTTGCACCTCGAAAATGGGTATCCAAATGTGCTCTCGGATATCAAAACCGAAAAGTTTAGCCCCATCTTCCACGTTTGTTCTTTTTTCATGAACCATCCGAAATGAGTCCCGAAATCAATTTGTCACTTTGTGCATGCGGGACCATGCTTGCATTTCCAAAATGGGTATCCAAATATGCTCTCAGATTTCACAACCGAAAAGTTCAGCCCCCGATATCCACGTCTTTTCATTTTTCACGGATCGTCTGAATTGAGTCCCGAAGTCAATTCGTCACTTTGTTCATCTGGATCCACGCTTGCATCTCAAAAATGGTTATCCAACATATGCTCTCAGATTTCAAAAACGAAAATTTTAGCCCCCGATATTCGCGTCTGTTCTTTTTTCACGGATCTTCCAAAATGAGGCCCAAACTCAATTTGTCACTTTGTGTATCCAAGGCCATGCTTTCATCTCCAAAATGGGTATCCAAATATGCTCTCATATTTCAAAATCGAAAATTTCAGCCCCCGTTTTCTGCGTCTATTCGTTTTTCACGAATCATCCGAAATGAGTCGCGAAATTGATTTGTCACTTTGTGCATGTGGGGCCACACTTGCATCTTTAAAATGGGTATCCAAATATGCTCTCGGATTTCAAAACCAAAAAGTTCAACCCCCGATATCCGCGTCTGTTCGTTTTTCACGGATCGTCTGAAATCAGTCCCGAAATAAATTTGTCACTTTGTGCATGCGGGGCCACGCTTTCATCTCCAAAATGGGTATTCAGATATGCTCTCGAATTTTAAAACCAAAAATTTCAACCCCCAATATCCGCATTTGTTCATTTTTCAAGGATCATCCAAAATGAATCCCGAAATCAATTCGTCATTTTGTTCCTGCGGGGGCACACTTGCATCTCCAAAATGGGTATCCAAATATACTCTCAGATTTCAAAAATGAAAATTTTAGCCGCCAACATCTGAGTCCGTTCGTTTTTTACGGATCATCCAAAATGAGTCCCTAAATCAATTCGTCACTTTTTGCACGTGAGGCCACGCTTGCATCTCCAAAATGGTTATCTAAATATGCTCTCGGATTTCAAAACTGAAAATTTTAGCCCCCAATATCCACGTATGTTCGTTTTTCACGGATCATCCGAAATGAGAACTGAAATCAATTTGTCACTTTGTGCATGTGGGGAAACGCTTGCATCTCCAAAATGTGTATCCAAATATGCTCTCGGATTTCAAAACCGAAATGTTCTGCCCCCGATATCCATGTCTGTTCATTTTTCACGGATAGTCCGAAATCAGTCTCGAAATAAATTCATGACTTTGTGCATGCGGGGCCACGCTTGCATCTCCAAAATGGATATCCAAATATGCTCTCGAATTTCACAACTGAAAAGTTCAACCCCCAATATCCGCTTTCGTTCAGTTTTCAAAGATCGTCCGAAATGAGTCCCAAAATCAATTCGTCACTTTGTTCATGCGGGGGCACACTTGCATCTCCAAAAGCGGTATCCAAATATGCTCTCGAATTTCAAAATGAAAATTTCAACCCCGATATCTGCGTTTGTTCGTTTTTTATGGATCGTTCGAGATGAGTCCCTAAATCAATTCATCACTTTGTGCATGTGGGGCCACGCTTGCATCTCCAAAATGGGTATCCAAATATGCTCTCGAATTTTTAAACCGAAAAGTTTAGCCCTCAATATTCGCATCCGTTCGTTTTTCACAGATCATCCGAAATGAGGTCCGAACTCAATTAGTCACTTTGTGCATCTGGGGCCACGCTTGCATCTCCAAAATGGATATCCAAATATGCTCTCGGATATCAAAACCGAAAAGTTTAGCCTGCGTCTATTCCTTTTTAACGAACTATCTACGTTTAAAATGTTTTTCAAACATTATAAAGCTCTTTTAAAATATTTTAAAAACTTTGTAAAATATTTTAAAGGATTTTTATAACATTTCAAAATATTTTAAAATATTTCAAAATATTGTAAAACGCTTATAAAGTTAAGCTTATAAATCTGACATTCAATCATTTTTATAAATGGTTTGAAGATTTTATAAAATATTCTAAATTTTCATTAATATGTTTAAATCAAATATTTAAAGTGTTTAATCATTTTTAGTAAATGTTTTTAATGAAATCGTAAAAAAAATTGTTTTTAAAACATTATAAAAAACTTTTTAAACTGTTATAGTGTGCTTTTAAACACATTTAAATGTATTAAACACATTATAAAACTCGTTTAAAATATTTTAAGAATTTTGTAAAATGTTTTTAAGGATTTTTATAGCATATCAAAATATTGTAAAACACTTCCAACATATTTTAAAACACTTGTAAAATATTTTGAAACACTTCTAAAATATTTTGAAACGCTTCTAAAATATTTTGAAACGCTTTTAAAATTTATTTTAAAATGTTTCAAAACACTTCTAAAACGTTTTAAATTTATTTTAAAATGTTTCAAAACACTTTTAAAATGTTTTAAAACGTTTTCAGAACCTCTTGAAGAACTTGTAAAGCATTTTAAAATGTTTTAAAAGTGTTTTAAAATGGTTTAAAAATGTTTTTAGAAATCTTTTACAATGTTTTAAAAACATTTCAAAACACTTTTAAAATTCTTTTAAAATATTTAAAAGCATTTATTTCATTTTTAAAAATGTTTATAAATAACATTTAATAAAAGTTAAACTAATAAAGTTTACATTATAAACATTTAATAATTTTTATAAAGGTTTTATAAATGGTTTAAAGCTTTTATAAAATATTCTAAATTCTTATTAATATGCTTAAATCAAATATTTAAAGCGTTTAATCATTTTTAATAAAATCGCAAAAAAAACGTTTTTAAAAACATTATAAAACACTTTTTAAAATATTATAACGTGCTTTTAAACACATTTAAAATGTTTTTAAGACATTATAAAACTCGTTTAAAATATTTTTACAAATTTGTAAAATGTTTTAAAGGATTTTTATAACATTTCAAAATATTTCAAAATCATTCAAAAAATTTCAAAATATTGTAAAAAAACGCTTTCAATATATTTTAAAACACTTGTAAAATATTTTGAAACGCTTTTAAAATGTTTTAAATTTATTTTTAAATGTTTCAAAACACTTCTAAAATATTTTAAATTTATATTAAAAGTGTTTTAAAATAAACACACTTAATAAAATCGTAAAAAAAACATTTTTAGAAACATTATAAAACACTTTTTAAAATATTATAATGTGCTTTTAAAATGTTTTGAAGACATCATAAAACTCTTTTAAAATATTTTTAAAAATTCGTAAAATGTTTAAAAAGATTTTTATAAATTTTAAAATATTTCAAAATATTGTCAAACACTTAAGATATTTTTGAACACTTTTAAATATTTTGAAATGCTTTTAAAATGTTTTAAATTTATTTTAAAATGTTTCAAAACAGTTTTCAAATGCTTCAAAACACTTTTTAAATGTTTTAAATTTATTTTAAAATGTTTCAAAACACTTTTAAAATGTTTTAAAACATATTTAAATCCTTTTTAAAAACTTGTAAAACATTTTAAAACGTTTTAAAAGTGTTTTAAAATGGTTTTAAAATGTTTTCAGAATGCTTTTACAATGTTAAAAAAACATTTCAAAACACATTTAAAATATTTGAAAGCATTTATTTAGGTTTTAAAAACGTTTTTAAATAAAATTTAATAAAAGTTAAGCTTATAAAGCTAACATTATAAACATGCAATAATTTTTATAAATGTTTCATAAATGGCTTAAATCTGTTATAAAATATTCTAAATTCTTCTCAATATGTTTAAATCAAATATTTAAAGCGTTTAATCTTTTTATTAAATGTTTTTAATAAAATCGTAAAAAAAGAAACGTTTTTAAAAATATTATAAAACCCTTTTAAAATGTTATAATGTGCTTTTAAACACGTTTAAAATGTTTCTAACACATCATAAAACTCTTTTAAAATATTTTTAAAAAATTTGTAAAATATTTTAGAGGATTTTTATAACATTTCAAAATATTTCAAAATATTTCATAAAGTTAAGCTTATAAAGCTGACAGTCAATAATTTTTATAAATGTTTTAAAATGGTTTAAACCTTTTATAAAACATTCCAAATTCTTATTAATATGTTTAAATCAAATATTTAAAGCGTTTAATCATTTTTAGTAAATCTTTTTAATAAAATCGTAAAAAATAATATTTTTAAAAACATTATAAAACACTTTTTAAAATGCTATAACATGATTTGAAACACGTTAAAAATGTTTTTAAGACATTATGAAACTCTTTTAAAATATTTTTAAAAAGTTGTAAAATGTTTTAAAGGATTTTTATAACATTTCAAGATATTGTAAAACACTATCAAGATATTTCAAGACACTTTTAAGATATTCTGAAACGCTTTTAAAATATTTTGAAATGCTTTTAAGATTTATTTTAAAATGTTTCAAAACACTTCTAAAATGTTTTAAATTTATTTTGAAATGTTTCAAAACACTTTTAAAATGTTTTAAAACGTTTTTAAATCCTTTTAAAAAACTTGTAAAGCATTTTAAAACGTTTTAAAAGTGTTTTAAAATGGTTTAAAAATGTTTTTAGAAAGCTTTTACAATATTTTAAAAAAGGTTTAAAATGTTTTAAAACGTTTTTAAATCCTTTTCAAAAACTTGTAAAGCATTTTAAAACATTTTAAATGTGTATCCAAACATGCTCTCATATTTCAAAACCAAAAAGTTCAGCCCCCGATATTTGTGTTCATTCATTTTTCACAAATCGTCTAAAATAAATCCAGAAATCAATTCGTCACTTTGTGCATCCGGGGCCACACTTGCATCTCCAAAATAGGTATCCAAATATACTCTCAGATTTTAAAACCGAAAATTTTATCCCTCGATATTCGCGTCCGTTTGTTTTTCACGGATCATCCAAAATGAGGTCCGAACTCAATTCGTCACTTTGTGCATCTGGGGCCACACTTGCATCTCCAAAATGGGTATCCAAATGTGCTCTCGGATATCAAAACCGAAAAGTTTAACCCCATCTTCCACGTCTGTTCTTTTTTCACGAACCATCTGAAATGAGTCCCGAAATCAATTTGTCACTTTGTGCATGTGGGGTCACGCTTGCATCTCCAAAATGGGTATCCAAATATGCTCTCAGATTTCACAACCGAAAAGTTCAGCCCCCGATATCCACGTCTTTTCATTTTTCACGGATCGTCTGAATTGTGTCTCGAACTCAATTCGTCACTTTGTTCATCTAGGACCACGCTTGCATCTCCAAAATGGGTATCCAAATATGCTCTCAGAGTTCAAAAATGAAAAGTTTAGCCCCCGATATTCGCGTATGTTCGTTTTTCATGGATCGTCCAAAATGAGGCCCAAACTCAATTTGTCACTTTTTGCGTCCGAGGCCACGCTTTCATCTCCAAAATGGGTATCCAAATATGCTCTCATATTTCAAAATCGAAAATTTCAGGCCCCCGTTATCTGCGTCTATTCGTTTTTCACGGATCATCCGAAATGAGTCGCGAAATCGATTTGTCACTTTGTGCATGCAGGGCCACACTTGCATCTCCAAAATGGGTATCCAAATATGCTCTCGGATTTCAAAACCAAAAAGTTCAACCCCTGATATCTGCGTCCGTTCATTTTTCAGCGATCGTCTGAAATCAGTCCCAAAATAAATTTGTCACTTTATGCATGCGGGGCCACGCTTTCATCTCCAAAATGGGTATTCAGATATGCTCTCGAATTTAAAAACCAAAAATTTCAACCCCCAATATCCACATTTGTTCATTTTTCAAGGATCATCCAAAATGAATCCCGAAATCAATTCGTCATTTTGTTCCTGTGGGGGCACACTTGCATCTCCAAAATGGGTATCCAAATATACTCTCAGATTTCAAAAATGAAAATTTTAGCCCCCGACATCCACGTCCGTTCATTTTTTACAGATCATCCAAAATGAGTCCCTAAATCAATTCGTCACTTTGTGCACGTGAGGCCACCTTGCATCTCCAAAATGGTTATCCAAATATGCTCTCGGATTTCAAACTGAAAAGTTTAGCCCCAGATATCCACGTATGTTCGTTTTTCACGGATCATCCGAAATTAGTCCCGGGAATCTTTTTGTCACTTCATGTGCATGGGGGAACGCCAGATTCCAAAATGTGTATCCAAATATGCCTTGATTTCAAACTAAAGTCACCAGGATCAATTTATTCATTTTTCACGGATAGTCCGAAATCAGTCCCGAAATAAATTCATCACTTTGTTCATGCGGGGGCACACTTGCATCTCCAAAATGGGTATCCAAATATGCTCTCGAATTTCAAAAATGAAAATTTCAACCATGATATCCACGTCTGTTCGTTTTTTATGGATCGTTCAAAATGAGTCCCTAAATCAATTCATCACTTTGTGCATGTGGGGCCACGCTTGCATCTCCAAAATGGGCATCCAAATATGCTCTCAAATTTTTAAACCGAAAAGTTTAGCCCTCAATATTCGCATCTGTTCGTTTTTCACGGATCATCTGAAATGAGGTCCGAACTCAATTCATCACTTTGTGCATCTGGGGCCACGCTTGCATCTCCAAAATGGGTATCCAAATATGCTCTCGGATATCAAAACCGAAAAGTTTAGCCTGCGTCTATTCTTTTTTAACGAACCATCTACGTTTAAAATGTTTTTCAGACATTATAAAGCACTTCTAAAATAGTTTAAAAACTTTGTAAAATATTTTAAAATATTGTAAAATGCTTATCAAGTTAAGCTTATAAATCTGACATTCAATAATTTTTATAAATGGTTTAAAGCTTTTATAAAATATTCTAAATTTTTATTAATATGTTTAAATCAAATATTTAAAGCGTTTAATCATTTTTAGTAAACGTTTTTAATGAAATCGTAAAAAAAATGTTTTAAAAACATTATAAAAAACTTTTTAAAATGTTGTAGCGTGCTTTTAAACACATTTAAATGTATTTAAGACATTATAAAACTCGTTTAAAATATTTTTAAAAATTTGTAAAATGTTTTAAAGGATTTTTATAACATTTCAAAATATTGTAAAACACTTCCAACATATTTTAAAACACTTTAAAATATTTCGAAACACTTCTAAAATATTTTGAAGCGCTTTTAAAATTTATTTTAAAATGTTTCAAAACACTTCTAAAATGTTTTAAATTTATTTTAAAATGTTTCAAAACACTTTTAAAATGTTTTAAAACGTTTTCAAAACCTCTTGAAGAACTTGTAAAGCATTTTAAAATGTTTTAAAAGTTTTTTAAAATGGTTTAAAAATGTTTTTAGAAAGCTTTTACAATGTTTTAAAAAGATTTCAAAACACTTTTAAAATTCTTTTAAAATATTTAAAAGCATTTATTTCATTTTTAAAAATGTTTATAAATAACATTTAATAAAAGTTAAACTAATAAAGTTGACATTATAAATATTTAATAATTTTTATAAAGGTTTTATAAATGGTTTAAAGCTTTTATAAAATATTCTAAATTCTTATTAATATGCTTAAATAAAATATTTAAAGCCTTTAATCATTTTTAATAAAATCGCAAAAAAAAACGTTTTTAAAAACATTATAAAACACTTTTTAAAATGTTATAACGTGCTTTTAAACACATTTAAAATGTTTTTAAGACATTATAAAACTCGTTTAAAATGTTTTTACAAATTTGTAAAATGCTTTAAAGGATTTTTATAACATTTCAAAATATTTCAAAATCATTCAAAAAATTTCAAAATATTGTAAAAAACGCTTTCAAGATATTTTAAAACACTTGTAAAATATTTTGAAACGCTTTTAAAATGTTTTAAATTTATTTATAAATGTTTCAAAACACTTCAAAAATATTTTAAATTTATATTAAAAGTGTTTTAAAATAAACACATTTAATAAAATCGTAAAAAAAACGTTTTTAGAAACATTATAAAACACTTTTTAAAATGTTATAATGTGCTTTTAAAATGTTTTGAAGACATCATAAAACTCTTTTAAAATATTTTTAAAATTTGTAAAATGTTTAAAAAGATTTTTATAAATTTTAAAATATTTCATAATATTGTTCAGCCCCCGATATCTGTGTGCATTCATTTTTCACAAATCGTCTGAAATGAATCCCGAAATCAATTCATCACTTTGTGCATCCAAGGCCACACTTGCATCTCCAAAATAGGTATCCAAATATGCTCTCGGATTTTAAAACCGAAAATTTTAGCCCTCGATATTCGCGTCTGTTTTTTTTTCACGGATCATCCGAAATGAAGTCCGAACTAAATTCGTCACTTTGTGCATCTGGGGCCACACTTGCATCTCCAAAATGGGTATCCAAATGTGCTCTTGGATATCAAAACCGAAAATTTTAGCCCCATCTTCCACGTCTGTTCTTTTTTCACGAACCATCCAAAATGAGTCACGAAATCAATTTGTCACTTTGTGCATGTGGGGCCACACTTGCATCTCCAAAATGGGTATCCAAATATGCTCTCAGATTTCACAACCGAAAAGTTCAGCCCCCGATATCCACGTCTTTTCATTTTTCACGGATCGTCTGAATTGAGTCCCGAAGTCAATTCGTCACTTTGTTCATCTGGGGCCACGCTTGCATCTCCAAAATGGGTATCCAAACATGCTCTCAGATTTCAAAAACGAAAAGTTTAGCCCCCGATATTCGCGTTCGTTCGTTTTTCACGGATCGTCCAAAATGAGGCCCAAACTCAATTTGTCACTTTGTTCATCCGAGGCCACGCTTTCATCTCCAAAATGGGTATCCAAATATGCTCTGATATTTCAAAATCGAAAATTTCAGCCCCCGTTATCTGCTTCTATTCGTTTTTCACGGATCATCTGAAATGAGTCGCGAAATCGATTTGTCACTTTGTGCATGCGGGGCCACACTTGCATCTCCAAAATGGGTATCCAAATATGCTCTTGGATTTCAAAACCAAAAAGTTCAACCCCTGATATCTGCGTTCGTTCGTTTTTCATGGATCGTCTGAAATCAGTCCCGAAATAAATTTGTCACTTTGTGCATGCGGGGCCACGCTTTCATCTCCAAAATGGCTATCCAGATATTCTCTCGAATTTAAAAACCGAAAATTTCAACCCCCAATATCCGCATTTGTTCATTTTTCAAGGGTCATCCAAAATGAATCCCGACATCCTCGTCCGTTCGTTTTTTACGGATCATCCAAAATGAGTCCCTAAATCAATTCGTCACTTTGTGCATGTGAGGCCACGCTTGCATCTCCAAAATGGTTATCCAAATATGCTCTCGGATTTCAAAACTGAAAAGTTTAGCCCCCGATATCCACGTATGTTCGTTTTTCACGGACCATCCGAAATGAGTCCTGAAATCAATTTGTCACTTTGTGCATGTGGGGAAACGCTTGCATCTCCAAAATGTGTATGCAAATATGCTCTCGAATTTCAAAACCGAAAATTTCTGCCCCCGATATCCACGTCTGTTCATTTTTCATGGATAGTCCGAAATCAGTCCCGAAATAAATTCATCACTTTGTGCATGCGGGGCCACGCTTGCATCTCCAAAATGGGTATCCAAATATGCTCTCGAATTTCAAAACTGAAAAGGTCAACCCCCAATATCCGCTTTCGTTCAGTTTTCAAAGATCGTCAGAAATGAGTCCCAAAATCAATTTGTCACTCTGTTCATGCGGGGGCACACTTGCATCTCCAAAATGGGTATCCAAATATGCTCTCGAATTTCAAAAATGAAAATTTCAACCCCGATATCCGCGTCTGTTCGTTTTTTATGGATCGTTCGAAATGAGTCCCCAAATCAATTCATCACTTTGTGCATGTGGGGCCACGCTTGCATCTCCAAAATGGGTATCCAAATATGCTCTCGAATTTTTAAACCGAAAAGTTTAGCCCTCGATATTCGCATCCGTTCGTTTTTCACGAATCATCCGAAATGAGGTCCGAACTCAATTCGTCACTTTGTGCATCTGGGGCCACGCTTGCATCTCCAAAATGCGTATCCAAATATGCTCTCGGATATCAAAACCGAAAAGTTTAGCGTGTGTCTATTCTTTTTTAATGAATCATCTACGTTTAAAATGTTTTTCAGACATTATAAAGCTCTTCTAAAATAGTTTAAAAACTTTGTAAAATATTTTAAAGGATTTTTATAACATTTCAACATATTTTAAAATATTTCAAAATATTGTAAAACGCTTATCAAGTTAAGCTTATAAATCTGACATTCAATAATTTTTATAAATGGTTCGAAGATTTTATAAAATATTCTAAATTTTTATTAATATGTTTAAATCAAATATTTAAAGTGTTTAATCATTTTTAGTAAACGTTTTTAATGAAATCGTAAAAAAAATTGTTTTAAAAACATTATAAAAAACTTTTTAAAATGTTATAGCGTGCTTTTAAACACATTTAAATGTATTTAAGACATTATAAAACTCGTTTAAATTTTTTTAAAAAATTTGTAAAATGTTTTAAAGGATTTTTATAACATTTCAAAATATTGTAAAACACTTTTAAAATATTTTGAAACACTTCTAAAATATTTTGAAACGCTTCTAAAATATTTTTGAACACTTTTAAAATTTATTTTAAAATGTTTCAAAACACTTCTAAAATGTTTTAAATTTATTTTAAAATGTTTCAAAACACTTTTAAAATGTTTTAAAACATTTTCAGAACCTCTTGAAGAACTTTTAAAGCATTTTAAAATGTTTTAAAAGTGTTTTAAAATGGTTTAAAAATGTTTTTAGAAAGCTTTTACAATGTTTTAAAAACATTTCAAAACACTTTTAAAATTCTTTTAAAATATTTAAAAGCATTTATTTCATTTTTAAAAATGTTTATAAATAACATTTAAAAAAATTTAAACTAATAAAGTTGACATTATAAACATTTAATAATTTTTATAAAGGTTTTATAAATGGTTTAAAGCTTTTATAAAATATTCTAAATTCTTATTAATATGCTTAAATCAAATATTTAAAGCGTTTAATCATTTTTGATAAAATCGCAAAAAAAAACGTTTTAAAAACATTATAAAACACTTTTTAAAATGTTATAACGTGCTTTTAAACACATTTAAAATGTTTTTAAGACATTATAAAACTCGTTTAAAATATTTTTACAAGTTTGTAAAATGTTTTAAAGGATTTTTATAACATTTCAAAATATTTCAAAATCATTCAAAAATTTTCAAAATATTGTAAAAAACGCTTTCAAGATATTTTAAAACACTTGTAAAATATTTTGAAATGCTTTTAAAATGTTTTAAATTTATTTTTAAATGTTTCAAGACACTTCTAAAATATTTTAAATTTATATTAAAAGTGTTTTAAAATAAACACATTTAATAAAATCGTAAAAGAAACGTTTTTAGAAACATTATAAAACACTTTTTAAAATGTTATAATGTGCTTTTAAAATGTTTTGAAGACATCATAAAACTATTTTTAAATATTTTTAAAAATTTGTAAAATGTTTTAAAATATTTTTATATATTTCAAAATATTGTCAAATGCTTAAGATATTTTTGAACACTTTTAAATATTTTGAAACCCTTTTAAAATGTTTTAAATTTATTTTAAAATGTTTCAAAACACTTTTAAAATGCTTCAAAACACTTTTAAAATATTTTAAATTTATTTTAAAATGTTTCAAAACACTTTTAAAATGTTTTAAAACATATTTAAATCCTTTTAAAAAACTTGTAAAACATTTTAAAATGTTTTAAAAGTGTTTTAAAATGGTTTTTAAATGTTTTCAGAATGCTTTTACAATGTTAGAAAAACATTTCAAAACACATTTAAAATATTTGAAAGCATTTATTTAGGTTTTAAAAATGTTTTAAAATAAAATTTAATAAAAGTTAAGCTTATAAAGCTAACACTATAAACATGCAATAATTTTTATAAATGTTTCATAAATCGTTTAAATCTCTTATAAAATATTCTAAATTCTTATTAATATGTTTAAATCAAATATTTAAAGCGTTTAATCTTTTTATTAAATGCTTTTAATAAAATCTTAAAAAAAGAAACGTTTTTAAAAATATTATAAAACCCTTTTTAAAATGTTATAATGTGCTTTTAAACACGTTTAAAATGTTTTTCACACATCATAAAACTCTTTTAAAATATTTTTAAAAAATTTGTAAAATATTTTAGACGATTTTTATAACATTTCAAAATATTTCATAAAGTTAAGCTTATAAATCTGACATTCAATAATTTTTATAAATGTTTTAAAAATGGTTCAAACCTTTTATAAAATATTCCAAATTCTTATTAATATGTTTAAATCAAATATTTAAAGCGTTTAATCATTTTTAGTAAATCCTTTTAATAAAATCGTAAAAAATAATATTTTTAAAAACATTATAAAACACTTTTTAAAATGCTATCACATGATTTTAAACACGGTAAAAATGTTTTTAATTCGTCACTTTGTGCATCTGGGGCCACACTCGCATCTCCAAAATGGGTATCCAAATGTGCTCTCGGATATCAAAATCGAAAATTTTAGCCCCATCTTCCACGTCTGTTCTTTTTTCACGAACCATCCGAAATGAGTCACGAAATCAATTTGTCACTTTGTGCATGTGGGGCCACGCTTGCATCTCCAAAATGGGTATCCAAATATGCTCTCAGATTTCACAACCGAAAAGTTCTCACCGATATCCACATCTTTCATTTTTCACTGACGTTCGAATTGAGTCCTGAAGTCAATTCGTCACTTTGTTCATCTGGGGCAACGCTTGGATCTCCAAAATGGGTATCCAAATATGCTCTCATATTTCAAAACCGAAAAGTTTAGCCCGCCATATTCGCGTCCGTTCATTTTTCACGGATCGTCCAAAATGAGGCCCAAACTCAATTTTTCACTTTATGCATCCGAGGCCACGCTTTCATCTCCAAAATGGGTATCCAAATATGCTCTCATATTTCAAAATCGAAAATTTCATCCCCCTTTATCTGCGTCTATTTGTTTTTCACGGATCATCTGAAATGAGTCACGAAATCGATTTGTCACTTTCTGCATGCGGGGCCACACTTGCATCTCCAAAATGGGTATCCAAATATGCTCTCGGATTTCAAAACCAAAAATTTCAACCCCTAATATCCACGTCTGTTCATTTTTCACGGATCGTCTGAAATCAGTCCCGAAATAAATTTGTCACTTTGTGCATGCGAGGCCACACTTTCATCTCCAAAATGGGTATCCAGATATGCTCTCAAATTTAAAAACCGAAAATTTCAACCCCCAATATCCGCATTTGTTCATTTTTCAAGGATCATCCAAAATAAATCCCGAAATCAATTCGTCATTTTTTTCCTGCGGGGGCATACTTGCATCTCCAAAATGGGTATCCAAATATGCTCTCAGATTTCAAAAACGAAAATTTTAGCCCTCGACATCCGCGTCCGTTCGTTTTTTACGGATCATCCAAAATGAGTCCCTAAATCAATTCGTCACTTTGTGCACGTGAGGCCACGCTTGCATCTCCAAAACGGTTATCCAAATATGCTCTCGGATTTCAAAACTGAAAAGTTTAGCCCCTGATATCCACGTATGTTCGTTTTTCACGGACCATCCGAAATGACTCCTGAAATCAATTTGTCACTTTGTGCATGTGGGGAAACGCTTGCATCTCCAAAATGTGTATCCAAATATGCTCTCGGATTTTAAAACCGAAAAGTTCTGCCCCCGATATCCACGTCTGTTAATTTTTCACGGATAGTCCGAAATCAGTCCCGAAATAAATTCATCACTTTGTGCATGCGGGGCCACGCTTGCATCTCCAAAATGGGTATCAAAATATGCTCTCGAATTTCAAAACTGAAAAGTTCAACCCCCAATATCCGCTTTCGTTCAGTTTTCAAAGATCGTCAAAAATGAGTCCCAAAATCAATTCGTCACTCTGTTCATGCGGGGGCACACTTGCATCTCCAAAATGGGTATCCAAATATGCTCTCGAATTTCAAAAATGAAAATTTCAACCCCGATATCCGCGTCAGTTCGTTTTTTATGGATCGTTTGAAATGAGTCCCTAAATCAATTCATCACTTTGTGCATGTCGGGCCACTCTTGCATCTCCAAAATGGGTATCCAAATATGCTCTCGAATTTTTAAACCGAAAAGTTTAGCCCTCAATATTCGCATCCGTTCATTTTTCACGAATCATCCGAAATGAGGTCCGAACTCAATTCGTCACTTTGTGCATCTGGGGCCACGTTTGCATCTCCAAAATGGGTATCCAAATATGCTCTCGGATATCAAAACCGAAAAGTTTAGCCTGCGTCTATTCTTTTTTAACGAACCATCTACGTTTAAAATGTTTTTTAGACATTATAAAGCTCTTCTAAAATAGTTTAAAAACTTTGTAAAATATTTTAAAGGATTTTTATAACATTTCAAAATATTGTAAAACACTTATCAAGTTAAGCTTATAAATTTGACATTCAATAATTTTTATAAATTTATTTTAAAATGTTTCAAAACACTTTTTAAATTCTTCAAAACACTTTTAAAATGTTTTAAATTTATTTTAAAATGTTTCAAAACACTTTTAAAATGTTTTAAAACATATTTAAATCCTTTTTAAAAACTTGTAAAACATTTTAAAACGTTTTAAAAGTGTTTTAAAATGGGTTTTAAATGTTTTCAGAATGCTTTTACAATGTTAGAAAAACATTTTAAAACACATTTAAAATATTTGAAAGCATTTATTTAGGTTTTAAAAACGTTTTTAAATAAAATTTAATAAAAGTTAAGCTTATAAAGCTAACATTATAAACATGCAATAATTTTTATAAATGTTTCATAAATGGTTTAAATCTCTTATAAAATATTCTAAATTTTTATTAATATGTTTAAATCAAATATTTAAAGCGTTTAATCTTTTTATTAAATGTTTTTAATAAAATCTTAAAAAAAGAAACGTTTTTAAAAATATTATAAAACCCTTTTTAAAATGTTATAATGTGCTTTTAAACACGTTTAAAATGTTTTTAACACATCATAAAACTCTTTTGAAATATTTTTAAAAAATTTGTAAAATATTTTAGAGGATTTTTATAACATTTCAAAATATTTCATAAAGTTAAGCTTATAAAGCTGACATTCAATAATTTTTATAAATGTTTTAAAAATGGTTCAAACCTTTTACAAAATATTCCAAATTCTTATTAATATGTTTAAATCAAATATTGAAAGCATTTAATCATTTTTAGTAAATCTTTTTAATAAAATCGTAAAAAATAATATTTTTAAAAACATTATAAAACAATTTTTAAAATGCTATCACATGATTTTAAACACGGTAAAAATGTTTTTAAGACATTATGAAACTTTTTTAAAATATTTTAAAAAAGTTGTAAAATATTTTAAAGGATTTTTATAACATCTCAAAATATTGTAAAACACTTTCAAGATATTTCAAAATGCTTTTAAGATATTCTAAAATGCTTTTAAAATATTTTGAAATGCTTTTAAGATTTATTTTAAAATGTTTCAAAACACTTCTAAAATGCTTTAAATTTATTTTGAAATGTTTCAAAACACTTTTAAAATGTTTTAAAACGTTTTTAAATCCTTTTAGAAAACTTGTAAAGCATTTTAAAACGTTTTAAAAGTGTTTTAAAATGGTTTAAAAATGTTTTTAGAAAGCTTTTACAATATTTTAAAAAAGGTTTAAAATGTTTTAAAACATTTTTAAATCCTTTTCAAAAACTTGTAAATCATTTTAAAACGTTTTAAAAGTGTATCCAAACATGCTCTCAGATTTCAAAACCGAAAAGTTCAGCCCTCGATATCTGTGTTCATTCATTTTTCACAAATTGTCTGAAATGAATCTCGAAATCAATTCGTCACTTTGTGTATCCGGGGCCACATTTGCATCTCCAAAATAGGTATCCAAATATGCTCTCGGATTTTAAAACCGAAAATTTTAGCCCTCGATATTCGCGTCCGTTTTTTTTTTCACGGATCATCCGAAATGAGGCCCGAACTCAATTCGTCACTTTGTGCATCTGGGGCCACACTTGCATCTCCAAAATGGGTATCCAAATGTGCTCTCGAATATCAAAACCGAAAAGTTTAGCCCCATCTTCCACGTCTGTTCTCTTTTCACGAACCATCTGAAATGAGTCCAAAAATCAATTTGTCACTTTGTGCATGCGGGGTCATGCTTGCATCTCCAAAATGGGTATCCAAATATGCTCTCAGATTTCACAACTGAAAAGTTTAGCCCCCGATATCCACGTCTTTTCATTTTTCACGGATCGTCTGAATTGAGTCTCGAAGTCAATTCGTCACTTTGTTCATCTGGGGCCACGCTTGCATCTCCAAAATGGGTATCCAAACATGCTCTCAGATTTCAAAAACGAAAAGTTTTGGCCCCCGATATTCGCATCCGTTCGTTTTTCACGAATCGTCCAAAATGAGGCCCAAACTCAATTTGTCACTTTGTGCATCCGAGGCCACACTTTCATCTCCAAAATGGGTATCCAAATATGCTCTCATATTTCAAAATCGAAAATTTCAGCCCCCGTTATCTGCGTCTATTCGTTTTTCACGGATCATCCGAAATGAGTCGCAAAATCGATTTGTCACTTTGTGCATGTGGGGCCACACTTGCATCTCCAAAATGGGTATCCAAATATGCTCTCGGATTTCAAAACCAAAAAGTTCAACCCGTGATATCCACGTTCGTTCGTTTTTCACGGATTGTCTGAAATCAGTCCCGAAATAAATTTGTCACTTTGTGCATGCGGGGCCACGCTTTCATCTCCAAAATCGGTATCCAGATATGCTCTTGAATTTAAAAACCCAAAATTTCAACCCCCAATGTCCGCATTTGTTCATTTTTCAAGGATCATCCAAAATGAATCCCGAAATCAATTCGTCATTTTGTTCCCGCGGGGGCACACTTGCATCTCCAAAATGGGTATCCAAATATACTCTCAGATTTCAAAAACGAAAATTTTAGCCCCCGACATCCGCGTCCGTTCGTTTTTTACGGATCATCCAAAATGAGTACCTAAATCAATTCGTCACTTTGTGCATGTGAGGCCACGCTCGCATCTCCAAAATGGTTATCCAAATATGCTATCGGATTTAAAAACTGAAAAGTTTAGCCCCCGATATCCACGTATGTTCGTTTTTCACGGATCATCCGAAATGAGTCCTGAAATCAATTTGTCACTTTGTGCATGTGGGGAAACGCTTGCATCTCCAAAATGTGTGTCCAAATATGCTCTCGTATTTCAAAACCGAAAAGTTATGCCCCCGATATCCACGTCTGTTCATTTTTCACGGATAGTCCGAAATCAGTCCCGAAATAAATTCATCACTTTGTGCATACGGGGCCACGCTTGCATCTCCAAAATGGGTATCCAAATATGCTCGAATTTCAAAACCGAAAAAGTTCAACCCCCATTATCCGCGTTTGCCTTTCAAAGATCGTCCGAAATGAGTCCCAAAATCAATTCGTCACTTTGTTCATGCGGGGGCACACTTGCATCTCCAAAATGGGTATCCAAATATGCTCTCGAATTTCAAAAATGAAAATTTCAACCCCGATATCCGTGTCTGTTCGTTTTTTATGGATCGTTCGAAATGAGTCCCTAAATCAATTCATCACTTTGTGCATGTGGGGCCACGGTTGCATCTCCAAAATGGGTATCCAAATATGCTCTCGAATTTTTAAACCGAAAACTTTAGCCCTCGATATTCGCATGCATTTTTTTTTCACGGATCTTCCGAAATGAGGTCCGAAATCAATTCGTCACTTTGTGCATCTGGGGCCATGCTTGCATCTCCAAAATGGGTATCCAAATATGCTCTCGGATATCAAAACCGAAAAGTTTAGCCTGCGTCTATTCTTTTTTAACGAACCATCTACGTTTAAAATGTTTTTCAGACATTATAAAGCTCTTCTAAAATAGTTTAAAAACTTTGTAAAATATTTTAAAGGATTTTTATAACATTTCAACATATTTTAAAATATTTCAAAATATTGTAAAACGCTTATCAAGTTAAGCTTATAAATCTGACTTTCAATAATTTTTATAAATGGTTTAAAGCTTTTATAAAATATTCTAAATTTTTATTAATATGTTTAAATCAAATATTTAAAGCGTTCAATCATTTTTAGTAAACGTTTTTAATGAAATCGTAAAAAAAAATGTTTTAAAAACATTATAAAAAACTTTTTAAAATGTTATAGCGTGCTTTTAAACACATTTAAATGTATTTAAGACATTATAAAACTCGTTTAAAATATTTTTAAAAATTTGTAAAATGTTTTAAAGGATTTTTATAACATTTCAAAATATTGTAAAACACTTCCAAGATATTTTAAAACACTTTTAAAATATTTTGAAACACTTATAAAATATTTTGAAATGCTTCTAAAATATTTTGAAACGCTTTTAAAATTTATTTTAAAATGTTTCAAAACACTTCTAAAATGTTTTAAATTTATTTTAAAATGTTTCAAAACACTTTTAAAATGTTTTAAAACGTTTTCAGAACCTCTTGAAGAACTTTTAAAGCATTTTAAAATGTTTTAAAAGTGTTTTAAAATGGTTTTAAAATGTTTTTAGAAAGCTTTTACAATGTTTTAAAAACATTTCAAAACACTTTTAAAATTATTTTAAAATATTTAAAAGCATTTATTTCATTTTTAAAAATGTTTATAAATAACATTTAATAAAAGTTAAACTAATAAAGTTGACATTATAAACATTTAATAATTTTTATAAAGGTTTTATAAATGGTTTAAAGCTTTTATAAAATATTCTAAATTCTTATTAATATGCTTCAATCAAATATTTAAAGCGTTTAATCATTTCTGATAAAATCGTAAAAAAAACGTTTTTAAAAACATTATAAAACACTTTTTAAAATGTTATAACGTGCTTTTAAACACATTTAAAATGTTTTTAAGACATTATAAAACTCGTTTAAAATATTTTGACAAATTTGTAAAATGTTTTAAAGGATTTTTATAACATTTCAAAATATTGTAAAAAAACGTTTCAAGATATTTTAAAACACTTGTAAAATATTTTGAAACGCTTAAAATGTTTTAAATTTTATTTTTAAATGTTTCAAACACTTCTAAAATATTTTAAATTTATATTAAAAAGTGTTTTAAAATAAACACATTTAATAAAATCGTAAAAAAACGTTTTTAGAAACATTATAAAACACTTTTTAAAATGTTATAATGTGCTTTTAAAATGTTTTGAAGACATCATAAAACTCTTTTAAAATATTTTTAAAAATTTGTAAAATGTTTAAAAAGATTTTTATAAATTTTAAAATATTTGAAAATATTGTCAAACGTTTAAGATATTTTTGAACACTTTTAAATATTTTGAAACGCTTTTAAAATGTTTTAAATTTATTTTAAAATGTTTCAAAACACTTTTTAAATGCTTCAAAACACTTTTGAAATGTTTTAAATTTATTTTAAATTGTTTCAAAACACTTCTAAAATATTTTGAAACACTTCTAAAATTGTTTTAAAAACATTATAATTTTTTTTTATATGTTATAGCGTGCTTTTAAACACATTTAAATGTATTTAAGACATTATAAAACTCGTTTAAAATATTCTAAAAAATTTGTAAAATGTTTTTAATAAAATTGAAAAAAAAACGTTTTTAAAAACATTATAAAACACTTTTTAAAATGTTATAATGTGCTTTTAAACACACTTAAAATGTTTTTAAGACATTATAAAACTCGTTTAAAATATTTTTACAAATTTGTAAAATGTTTTAAAGGATTTTTATAACATTTCAAAATATTTCAAAATCATTCAAAAAATTTCAAAATATTGTAAAAAATGCTTTCAAGATATTTTAAAACACTTGTAAAATATTTTGAAACGCTTTTAAAATGTTTTAAATTTATTTTTAAATGTTTCAAAACACTTCTAAAATATTTTAAACACGTTAAAACTGTTTTTAAGAAATTATGAAACTCTTTTAAAATATTTTTAGAAAGTTGTAAAATGTTTTAAAGGGATTTTATAACATTTTAAAATATTGTAAAACACTTTCAAGATATTTCAAAACACTTTTAAGATATTCTGAAATGCTTTTAAAATATTTTGAAATGCTTTTAAGATTTATTTTAAAATGTTTCAAAACACTTCTAAAATGTTTTAAATTTATTTTGAAATGTTTCAAAACACTTTTAAAATGTTTTAAAACGTTTTTAAATCCTTTTAAAAAACTTGTAAAGCATTTTAAAACGTTTTAAAAGTGTTTTAAAATGGTTTAAAAATGTTTTTAGAAAGCTTTTACAATATTTTAAAAAAGGTTTAAAATGTTTTAAAACGTTTTTAAATCCTTTTTTAAAACATGTAAAGCATTTTAAAACGTTTTAAAAGTGTATCCAAATATGCTCTCAGATTTCAAAATCGAAAAGTTCAGCCCCCGATATGTGTGTTCATTCATTTTTCACAAATCGTCTGAAATGAATCCCGAAATCAATTCGTCACTTTGTGCATCTGGGGCCACACTTGCATCTCCAAAATGGGTATCCAAATATGCTCTCGGATATCAAAACCGAAAAGTTTAGCCCCATCTTCCACGTCTGTTATTTTTTCACGAACCATCAAAAATGAGTCCCGAAATCAATTTGTCACTTTGTGCATGCGGGGCCACACTTGCATCTCCAAAATGGGTATCCAAATATGCTCTCGGATTTCACAACCGAAAAGTTCAGCCCCCGATATCCACGTCTTTTCATTTTTCACGGATCGTCTGAATTGAGTCCCGAAGTCAATTCGTCACTTTGTTCATCTGGGGCCACGCTTACATCTCCAAAATGGGTATCCAAATATGCTCTCAAATTTCAAAACTAAAAAGTTTAGCCCCCGATATTCGCGTCCGTTCGTTTTTCACGGATCGTCCAAAATGAGGCCCAAACTCAATTTGTCACTTTGTGCATCCGAGGCCACGCTTTCATCTCCAAAATGGGTATCCAAATATGCTCTCATATCTCAAAATCGAAAATTTCAGCCCCCGTTATCTGCGTCTATTCGTTTTTCACGGATCATCCGAAATGAGTCGCGAAATCAATTTGTCACTTTGTGCATGCGGGGCCACACTTGCATCTCCAAAATGGGTATCCAAATATGCTCTCGGATTTAAAAACCAAAAAGTTCAACCCCTGATATCCGCGTCTGTTCGTTTTTCACGGATCGTCTAAAATCACTCCCGAAATAAATTTTTCACTTTGTGCATGCGGGGCCACGCTTGCATCTCCAAAATGGGTATCCAGATATGCTCTCGAATTTAAAAATCGAAAATTTCAACCCCCAATATCCGCATTTGTTCATTTTTCAAGGATCATCCAAAATGAATCCCGAAATCAATTCGTCATTTTGTTCCTGTGGGGGCACACTTGCATCTCTAAAATGGGTATCCAATTATACTCTCAGATTTCAAAAACGAATATTTTAGCCCCCGACATCCGCGTTCGTTCGTTTTTTACGGATCGTCCAAAATGAGTCCCTAAATCAATTCGTCACTTTGCGCATGTGAGGCCACGCTTGCATCTCCAAAATGGTTATCCAAATATGCTCTCGGATTTCAAAACTGAAAAATTTAGCCCCCGATATCCACGTATGTTCGTTTTTCACGGATCATCCGAAATGAGTTTTGAAATCAATTTGTCACTTTGTGCATGTGGGGAAATGCTTGCATCTCCAAAATGTGTATCCAAATATGCTCTCGGATTTCAAAACCGAAAAGTTCTGCACCCGATATCCATGTCTGTTCATTTTTCACGGATAGTCTGAAATCAGTCCCGAAATAAATTCATAACTTTGTGCATGCAGGGCCACGCTTGCATCTCCAAAATGGGTATCCAAATATGCTCTCGAATTTCAAAACTGAAAAGTTCAACCTCCAATATCCGCTTTCGTTCAGTTTTCAAAGATCGCCCGAAATGAGTCCCAAATCAATTCATCACTTTGTTCATGCGGGGGCACACTTGCATCTCTAAAATGGGTATCCAAATATGCTCTCAAATTCCAAAAATGAAAATTTCAACCCCGATATTTGCGTCTGTTCGTTTTTTATGGATCGTTCGAAATGAGTCCCTAAATCAATTCATCAATTTGTGCATGTGGGGCCACGCTTGCATCTCCAAAATGGGTATCCAAATATGCTCTCGAATTTTTAAACCGAAAAGTTTAGCCCTCGATATTCGCATCCGTTCATTTTTCACAGATCATCCGAAATGAGGTCCGAACTCAATTCGTCACTTTATGCATCTGGGGCCACGCTTGCATCTCCAAAATGGTTATCCAAATATACTCTCGGATATCAAAACTGAAAAGTTTAGCCTGCGTTTATTCTTTTTAACGAACTATCTACGTTTAAAATGTTTTTCAGACATTATAAAGCTCTTTTAAAATATTTTAAAAACTTTGTAAAATATTTTGAAGGATTTTTGTAACATTTCAAAATATTTTAAAATATTTCAAAATATTGTAAAACGCTTATCAAGTTAAGCTTATAAATCTGACATTCAATAATTTTTATAAATGGTTTAAAGCTTTTATAAAACATTCTAAATTTTTATTAATATGCTTAAATCAAATATTTAAAACGTTTAATCATTTTTAATAAAATCGAAAAAAAAAACGTTTTTAAAAACATTATAAAACACTTTTTAAAATGTTATAACGTGCTTTTAAACACATTTAAAATGTTTTTAAGACATTATAAAACTCGTTTAAAATATTTTTACAAATTTGTAAAATGTTTTAAAGGATTTTTATAACATTTCAAAATATTTCAAAATCATTCAAAAATTTTCAAAATATTGTAAAAAACGCTTTCAAGATATTTTAAAACACTTGTAAAATATTTTGAAATGCTTTTAAAATGTTTTAAATTTATTTTTAAATGTTTCAAAACACTTCTAAAATATTTTAAATTTATATTAAAAGTGTTTTAAAATAAACACATTTAATAAAATCATAAAAAAAAAGTTTTTAGAAACATTATACAACACTTTTTAAAATGTTATAATGTGCTTTTAAAATGTTTTGAAGACATCATAAAACTCTTTTAAAATATTTTTAAAAATTTGTAAAATGTTTTTAAATATTTTTATATATTTCAAAATATTGTCAAACGCTTAAGATATTTTTGAACACTTTTAAATATTTTGAAACCCTTTTAAAATGTTTTAAATTTATTTTAAAATGCTTCAAAACACTTTTAAAATGCTTCAAAACACTTTTAAAATGTTTTAAATTTATTTTAAAATGTTTCAAAACACTTTTAAAATGTTTTAAAACATATTTAAATCCTTTTTAAAAACTTGTAAAACATTTTAAAACGTTTTAAAAGTGTTTTAAAATGGTTTCTAAATGTTTTGATAATGCTTTTACAATGTTAGAAAAACATTTCCAAACACATTTAAAATATTTGAAAGCTTTTATTTAGGTTTTAAAAACGTTTTTAAATAAAATTTAATAAAAGTTAAGCTTATATAAAGCTAACATTATAAACATGCAATAATTTGTATAAATGTTTCATAAATGGTTTAAATCTTTTATAGAATATTCTAAATTCTTCTCAATATGTTCAAATCAAATATTTAAAGCGTTTAATCTTTTTATTAAATGTTTTTAATAAAATCGTAAAAAAATAAATGTTTTTAAAAATATTATAAAACCCTTTTTAAAATGTTATAATGTGCTTTTAAACACGTTTAAAATGTTTTTAACACATCATAAAACTCTTTTAAAATATTTTTAAAAAATTTGTAAAATATTTTAGAGGATTTTTATAACATTTTAAAATATTTCATAAAGTTAAGCTTATAAAGCTGACATTCAATCATTTTTATAAATGTTTTAAAAATGGTTTAAGCCTTTTATAAAATATTCCAAATTCTTATTAATATGTTTAAATCAAATATTTAAAGCGTTTAATCATTTTTAGTAAATCTTTTTAATAAAATTGTAAAAAATAATATTTTTAAAAACATTATAAAACACTTTTTAAAATGCTATAACATGATTTTAAACACGTTAAAAATGTTTTTAAGACATTATGAAACTCTTTTAAAATATTTTTAAAAAGTTGTAAAATGTTTTAAAGAATTTTTATAACATTTCAAAATATTGTAAAACACTTTCAAGATATTTCAAAACACTTTTAAGATATTCTGAAACGCTTTTAAAATGCTATAACATGATTTTAACACATTAAGTATTTTTAAGACATTATGAAACTCTTTTAAAATATTTTAAAAAATTGTAAAATGTTTTAAAGTTTTTATAACATTTCAAAATATTGTAAAACACTTTCAAGATATTTCAAAACACTTTTAAGATATTCGAAACACTTTTAAAATATTTTGAAATGCTTTTAAATTTATTTTAAAATGTTTCAAAACACTTCTAAAATGTTTTAAATTTATTTTAAAATGTTTCAAAACACTTTTAAAACGTTTTAAAAGTGTTTTAAAATGGTTTAAAAATGTTTTTAGAAAGCTTTTACAATATTTTAAAAAAGGTTTAAAATGTTTTAAAACGTTTTTAAATCCTTTTCGAAAACTTGTAAAGCATTTTAAAACGTTTTAAAAGTGTATCCAAATATGCTCTCAGATTTCAAAACCAAAAATTTCAGCCCCCGATATCTGTGTTCATTCATTTTTCACAAATCGTTTGAAATGAATCCCGAAATCAATTCGTCACTTTGTACTTCCGGGGCCACACTTGCATCTCTAAAATAGGTATCCAAATATGCTCTCGGATTTTAAAACCGAAAATTTTAGCCCTCGATATTCGCATTCGTTTGTTTTTCACGGATCATCCGAAATGAGGTCCGAACTCAATTCGTCACTTTGTGCATCTGGGGCCACACTTGCATCTCCAAAATGGGTATCCAAATATGCTCTCGAATATCAAAACCGAAAAGTTTAGCCCCATCTTCCACGTCTGTTCTTTTTTCACGAACCATCCGAAATGAGTTCCGAAATCAATTTGTCACTTTGTGCATGCGGGGCCACGCTTGCATCTCCAAAATGGGTATCCAAATATGCTCTCAGATTTCACTACCGAAAATTTCAGCCCCCGATATCCACGTCTTTTCATTTTTCACGGATCGTCTGAATTGAGTCCCGAAGTCAATTCGTCACTTTGTTCATTTGGGGCCACGCTTGCATCTCCAAAATGGGTATCCAAATATGCTCTCAGATTTCAAAACCGAAAAGTTTAGCCCCCGATATTCGCGTCCGTTCGTTTTTCACGGATCGTCCAAAATGAGGCCCAAACTCAATTTGTCACTTTGTGCATCAGAGGCCACGCTTTCATCTCCAAAATGGGTATCCAAATATGCTCTCATATTTCAAAATCGAAAATTTCAGCCCCCGTTATCTGCGTCTATTCGTTTTTCATGGATCATCCGAAATGAGTCGCGAAATCGATTTGTCACTTTGTGCATGCGGGGCCACACTTGCATCTCCAAAATGGGTATCCAAATATGCTCTTGGATTTCAAAACCAAAAATTTCAACCCCTGATATCCGCGTCCGTTCGTTTTTCACGGATCGTCTGAAATCAGTCCCGAAATAAATTTGTCACTTTGTGCATGTGGGGCCACGCTTTCATCTCCAAAATGGGTATCGAGATATGCTCTCGAATTTAAAAACCGAAAATTTCAACCCCCAATATCCGCATTTGTAAATTTTTCAAGGATCATCCAAAATGAATCCCGAAATCAATTCGTCATTCTTTTCCTGCGGGGGCACACTTGCATCTCCAAAATGGGTATCCAAATATACTCTCAGATTTCAAAAATGAAAATTTTAGCCCCCGACATCCGCGTCCGTTCATTTTTTACGGATCATCCAAAATGAGTCCCTAAATCAATTCGTCACTTTGTGCATGTGAGGCCACGCTTGCATCTCCAAAATGGTTATCCAAATATGCTCTCGGATTTAAAAACTGAAAAGTTTAGCCCCCGATATCCACGTATGTTCGTTTTTCACGGATCATCCGAAATGAGTCCTGAAATCAATTTGTCACTTTGTGCATGTGGGGAAACGCTTGCATCTCCAAAATGTGTATCCGAATATGCTCTCGGATTTCAAAACCGAAAAGTTCTGCCCCCGATATCCACGTCTGTTCATTTTTCACGGATAGTCCGAAATCAGTCCCGAAATAAATTCATCACTTTGTGCATGCGGGGCCACGCTTGCATCTCCAAAATGGGTGTCCAAATATGCTCTCGAATTTCAAAACTGAAAAGTTCAACGCACAATATCTGCTTTCGTTCACTTTTCAAAGATCGTCCGAAATGAGTCCCAAAATCAATTCGTCACTTTGTTCATGTAGGGGCACACTTGCATCTCCAAAATGGGTATCCAAATATGCTCTCGAATTTCAAAAATGTAAATTTCAACCTCGATATCTGCGTCTGTTCATTTTTTATTGATCATTCGAAATGAGTCCCTAAATCAATTCATCACTTTGTGCATGTAGGGCCACGCTTGCATCTCCAAAATGGGTATCCAAATATGCTCTCGAATTTTTAAACCGAAAAGTTTAGCCCTCGATATTCGCATCCGTTCGTTTTTCACGGATCATCTGAAATGAGGTCCGAACTCAATTCGTCACTTTGTGCATCTGGGGCCACGCTTGCATCTCCAAAATGGGTATCCAAATATGCTCTCGGATATCAAAACCAAAAAGTTTAGCCTGTGTTTATTCTTTTTTAACGAACTATCTACGTTTAAAATGTTTTTCAGACATTATAAAGCTCTTTTAAAATATTTTAAAAACTTTGTAAAATATTTTAAAGGACTTTTATAACATTTCAAAATATTTTAAAATATTTCAAAATATTGTAAAACGCTTATCAAGTTAAGCTTATAAATCTGACATTCAATAATTTTTATAAATGGTTTAAAGCTTTTATAAAATATTCTAAATTTTTTATTAATATGTTTAAATGAAATATTTAAAGCGTTTAATCATTTTTAGTAAATGTTTTTAATGAAATCGTAAAAAAATTGTTTTAAAAACATTATAAAAAACTTTTTAAAATGTTATAGCGTGCTTTTAAACACATTTAAATGTATTTAAGACATTATAAAACTCGTTTAAAATATTTTAAAAAATTTGTAAAATGTTTTAAGGGATTTTTATAACATTTCAAAATATTGTAAAACACTTCCAAGATATTTTGAAAGACTTTTAAAACTTATTTTAAAATGTTTCAAAACACTTCTAAAATGTTTTAAATTTATTTTAAAATGTTTCAAAACACTTTTAAAATGTTTTAAAACGTTTTCAGAACCTCTTGAAGAACTTGTAAAGCATTTTAAAATGTTTTAAAAGTGTTTTAAAATGGTTTAAAAATGTTTTTAGAAAGATTTTACAATGTTTTAAAAACATTTCAAAACACTTTTAAAATTCTTTTAAAATATTTAAAAACATTTATTTCATTTTTAAAAATGTTTATAAATAACATTTAATAAAAGTTAAACTAATAAAGTTGACATTATAAACATTTAATAATTTTTATATAGGTTTTATAAATGGTTTAAAGCTTTTATAAAATATTCTAAATTCTTATTAATATGCTTAAATCAAATATTTAAAGCGTTTAATCATTTTTGATAAAATCGCAAAAAAAAACGTTTTTAAAAACATTATAAAACACTTTTTAAAATGTTATAACGTGCTTTTAAACACATTTAAAATGTTTTTAAGACATTATAAAACTTGTTTAAAATATTTTTACAAATTTGTAAAATTTTTTAAAGGATTTTTATAACATTTGAAAATATTTCAAAATCATTCAAAAAATTTCAAAATATTGTAAAAAACGCTTTCAAGATATTTTAAAACACTTGTAAAATATTTTGAAATGTTTTTAAAATGTTTTAAATTTATTTTGAAATGTTTCAAAACACTTTTAAAATATTTTAAATTTATATTAAAAGTGTTTTAAAATAAACACATTTAATAAAATCGTAAAAAAAATGTTTTTAGAAACATTATAAAACACTTTTTAAAATGTTATAATGTGCTTTTAAAATGTTTTGAAGACATCATAAAACTCTTTTAAAATATTTTTAAAAATTTGTAAAATGTTTTAAAAGATTTTTATAAATTTCAAAATATTTGAAAATATTGTCAAACGCTTAAGATATTTTTGAACACTTTTAAATATTTTGAAACACTTTTAAAATGTTTCAAAACACTTTTAAAATAATTCAAAACACTTTTAAAATGTTTTAAATTTATTTTAAAATGTTTCAAAACACTTTTAAAATGTTTTAAAACATATTTAAATCCTTTTTAAAAACTTGTAAAACATTTTAAATCGTTTTAAAAGTGTTTTAAAATGGTTTTTAAATGTTTTCAGAATGCTTTTACGATGTTAGAAAAACATTTCAAAACAGATTTAAAATATTTGAAAGCATTTATTTAGGTTTTAAAAATGTTTTTAAATAAAATTTAATAAAAGTTAAGCTTATAAAGCTAACATTATAAACATGCAATAATTTTTATAAATGTTTCATAAAATGGTTTAAATCTTTTAAAGGATTTTTATAACATTTCAAAATATTTTAAATCTTTTAAATCTTTTAAAGGATTTTTATAACATTTCAAAATATTTTAAAATATTTCAAAATATTGTAAAACACTTATCAAGTTAAGCTTATAAATCTGACATTCAATAATTTTTATAAATGGTTTAAAGCTTTTATAAAATATTCTAAATTTTTATTAATATGTTTAAATCAAATATATAAAGCGTTTAATCATTTTTAGTAAATGGTTTTAATGAAATCGTAAAAAAAATTGTTTGAAAAACATTATAAAAAACTTTTTAAAATGTTATAGCGTGCTTTTAAACACATTTAAATGTGTTTAAGACATTATAAAACTCGTTTAAAATATTTTAAAAAGTTTGTAAAATGTTTTAAAGGATTTTTATAACATTTCAAAATATTGTAAAACACTTCCAAAATATTTTAAAACACTTTTAAAATATTTTGAAACACTTCTAAAATATTTTGAAACGCTTCTAAAATATTTTGAAACACTTTTAAAATTTATTTTAAAATGTTTCAAAACACTTTTAAAATTCTTTTAAAATATTTAAAAGCATTTATTTCATTTTTAAAAATGTTTATAAATAACATTTAATAAAAGTTAAACTAATAAAGTTGACATTATAAACATTTAATAATTTTTATAAACGTTTTATAAATGGTTTAAAGCTTTTATAAAATATTCTAAATTCTTATTAATATGCTTAAATCAAATATTTAAAGCATTTAATCATTTTTAATAAAATCGCAAAAAAAAAAAGTTTTTAAAAACATTATAAAACACTTTTTAAAATGTTATAACGTGCTTTTAAACACATTTAAAATGTTTTTAAGACATTATAAAACTCGTTTAAAATAATTTTACAAATTTGTAAAATGTTTTAAAGTATTTTTATAACATTTCAAAATATTTCGAAATCATTCAAAAAATTTCAAAATATTGTAAAAAACGTTTTCAAGATATTTTAAAACACTTGTAAAATATTTTGAAACGCTTTTAAAATGTTTTAAATTTATTTTTAAATGTTTCAAAACACTTCTAAAATATTTTAAATTTATATTAAAAGTGTTTTAAAATAAACACATTTAAGACATCATAAAACTCTTTTAAAATATTTTTAAAAATTTGTAAAATGTTTTAAAATATTTTTAAAAATTTGTAAAATGTTTTAAAATATTTTTAAAAATTTCAAAATATTGTCAAACGCTTAAGATATTTTTGAACATTTTTAAATATTTTGAAACGCTTTTAAAATGTTTTAAATTTATTTTAAAATGTTTCAAAACACTTTTAAAATGCTTCAAAACACTTTTAAAATGTTTTAAAGTTATTTTAAAATGTTTCAAAACACTTTTAAAATGTTTTGAAAGATATTTAAATCCTTTTTAAAAACTTGTAAAACATTTTAAAACGTTTTAAAAGTGTTTTAAAATGGTTTTCAAAAGTGTTTTAAAAGTGTTTTAAAAGATATTGTAAAAAATTTGTAAAATTTTTTAAAAGATTTTTATAAATTTCAGAATATTTCAAAATATTGTCAAACGCTTAAGATATTTTTGAACACTTTTAAATATTTTGAAATTCTTTTAAAATGTTTTAAATTTATTTTAAAATGTTTCAAAACACTTTTAAAATGCTTCAAAACACTTTTAAAATGTTTTAAAACATATTTAAATCCTTTTTAAAAACTTGTAAAACATTTTTAATAGTGTTTTAAAATGGTTTTAAAATGTTTTCAGAATGATTTTGTAATGTTAGAAAAACATTTCAAAACACATTTAAAATATTTGAAAGCATTTATTTAGGTTTTAAAAACGCTTTTAAATGAAATTTAATAAAAGTTAAGCTTATAAAGCTAACATTATAAACATACAATAATTTTTATAAATGTTTCATAAATGGTTTAAATCTTTTATAAAATATTCTAAATTCTTCTCAATATGTTTAAATCAAATATTTAAAGCGTTTAATCTTTTTATTGAATTTTTTTAATAAAATCGTAAAAAAAGAAACATTTTTAAAAATATTATAAAACCTTTTTAAAATGTTATAATGTGCTTTTAAACACGTTTAAAATGTTTTTAACACATCATAAAACTCTTTTAAAATATTTTTAAAAAATTTGTAAAATATTTTAGAGGATTTTTATAACATTTCAAAATATTTCAAAATATTTCATAAAGTTAAGCTTATAAAGCTGACATTCAATAATTTTTATAAATGTTTTAAAAATGGTTTAAACCTTTTATAAAATATTCCGAATTCTTTTTTTTTTTCACAGAAACGGTTAGAGTGATATATTAAAATCTGGCCTAAATGCCTCAAAACTGATTACAAAATGCTAGGCAGAGCCTAGTTTTCTCCCTGTCTAGAACCAAAGGAGTTTTCCTTATTCTACATCTGAGGTAATTACGGAATAATCTTTGGTCCAACATATCTATCTTCCCCAATTTAAAGGTGCAGACAAACTGGTTCAAAATTAAACGATAGAACATGATAATAAACAGTTAAGGGATGGGATCCCATCCATTTTCTCCATCTCTTAGAAGAGTTCCGAGAGGAAGGAGAGCTGCTTTATTAGCTTCGAGATCCGCTTCTTTATTGTTTTCCCTTTTGACGTGATAGAACTTCAAGTTCCGGAAAGATTTTGAGAGGATTCAAATTCTGCTCATCAGTTTGGACAGTCTTAAATCTGAAGGGGAATTATTGTCGATTAAGGACTTTATGATTGACTGCGAGTCTCCTATTATAAGAGAAGCATTGATACCGAGGGCCTTGAGAAGCTTGAGGCCTTGGAAAAGGGCCAGGGCTTCCACTTGGATGCTGGTGTTAAAGCCCACTCCCCAGGCGTATCTATGATCAATACAGCCAGCGACGTTTTTTACCACACCTCCTGCACCAGATCTGCCCGGGTTTCCTTTTGCTGCACCGTCGAAGAAAAGAATGGGCTGCGCCTGCTTAGTGCAAAAGGCCAAGAAATCTGATGCACTGAGGCGAATTTGCCAATCTTTAAGAACCACGAAAGGTCTGGAAATATCAGAGAAATTGAGATCAAGAGTAGCGCTCCATGCAGCATCTTGATCACTAAGCTCTGCACCATCAAGATGATTACCAACGCAATCCTTTAAGAGGCTTTTTACTTTGACCCAAACAATCTTATAGTTGCTCTTCCTGTCCCTGACGATCCTTTGGTTTCGTTCTAGCCATGTTTGCCAACAGATAAGTTTGGGGAGAGTGCACCATCTGGCTTTTATGTGGGCATTCCGAGTAATGCCACCAGGATAAGTACGCATCCAATTTGAGAACAAATCAGGAATGCGACTAGGAAGGGTGAAGTCTGAGTTCCAATGACCAGTAGCCTCTCTCCAAATACCTGCTACGAAATTACAGCTGAGCATAATGTGGGCAGTAGATTCTGAGTTTTCTCCACACAGCGTGCACCGGGAGGGGCCATGGAAGCCTCTTTTCTGCAATCTATCTTCAATCAGAATGCACTGGTGACAGAGGAGCCAGCAGAAGGCATCGATTTTGGGGATTGAGGTCTGGAACCATACCCCTTTCCAAGTATTCGGATCAGGAGGGACATGAGGGTGAGCAGAGAGCTGTCGATACCCCTGTGAGACAGAGTAATGCCCTGGAGAAGTCCCCCAGCCACGTGAATCCCGTTTCCTGTTGTTCAAGGGAGCCTTGCCTCCTAAAGATGTCAAGAAGTCTGCATATTCCTTGGCCAAGATTTGAGGAACCTCAATTGATTTCCAGCTATGCCAGACTCCAACTTCCCAATTAGAAATATCCCATAGTGTAATGAAGCCCGCTCTAGACATCCATTCTTTCAGCATAATCAGAGATCGATCTTCAACCAAGGAGTCGGTGCCCATAATGCGGTCCTCCCATATCCTAATGTGCTTGCCATTTCCAGGGATCCAATATGCGTGATGATTGATTAAGGAGATGGAATTTGCACAGAGCCTATGGATCGTTGAGCCGGGGATAGATTTAGGATAGTCGAGGCATCGTTTCCTCTGCCCCCGGAAGTATTTTTTCCATAAGGCAAGTTGGGCCCAACCTGGGTTTGGAGCGATTATCCTCCATAGCATCTTTGTGCCTAACGCAATGTTTTGCTTATCCAAATTCTTGAAGTTCAAACCACCTTCTAGTCTGGGCAAGGATATTGTGTCCCAACTGATTAATGGGAGTTTCTTTTCATTAGCTTTCCCTCCTTTCCAGAATAAATTTTTTATATGTGCCTCCATTTTCTTCATAATGCCCACGGGAGCAAGCATAACGACAAATTGATAAATGGAAAGGCTGCTTAAGACTGCTTTTATAAGCACAGTCTTGCCAGCCAAATTAAGCCATCTAAATCCCTAGGAATTTATCTTGGATTTTAACTTTTCTAGCATGGGAAACCAATCTCTGAAGACTGCACCTTTTTGAAAGATAGGGAGACCCAAATACTTGAATGAAGACCAAGTCGAAGAGGCAGCAAAATCTAAGCAACTGGAAATGGCCTGAAGCGTGCTGGCAGGTATATTCCAACAATAAATATTGCATTTTTTTTTATTGAGGCTGCTTCCAGAGGCTTCACAATAATCATCAATCACAACTTTGAATTTTTTAGCAGTAGAAACTGTAGCAGCGGCCAACAATATTTTTAAAATGAATAATATTTTTGAAATCGTAAAAAATAATATTTTTAAAAACATTATAAAACACTTTTTAAAATGCTATAACATGATTTTAAACACGTTAAAAATGTTTTTAAGACATTATGAAACTCTTTTAAAATATTTTTAAAAAGTTGTAAAATGTTTTAAAGGATTTTTATAACATTTCAAAACATTGTAAAACACTATCAAGATATTTCAAGACACTTTTAAGATATTCTGAAACGCTTTTAAAATATTTTGAAATGCTTTTAAGATTTATTTTAAAATGTTTCAAAACACTTCTAAAATGTTTTAAATTTATTTTAAAATGTTTCAAAACACTTTTAAAATTTTTTAAAACGTTTTTAAATCCTTTTAAAAAAACTTGTAAAGCATTTTAAAACGTTTTAAAAGTGTTTTAAAATGGTTTAAAAATGTTTAAACTTGCAATATTTTTAAAAATTTACAAATGCGGATATTGGGGGTTGAAATTTTCGGTTTTTAAATTCGAGAGCATATCTGGATACCCATTTTGGAGATGAAAGCGTGGCCCCGCATGCAAAAAGTGACAAATTTATTTCGGGACTGATTTCAGACGATCCGTGAAAAACGAACGGACGCGGATATCAGGGGTTGAACTTTTTGGTTTTGAAATCCGAGGGCATATTTGGATACCCATTTTGGAGATGCAAGTGTGGCCCCTCATGCACAAAGTGACAAATTGATTTCGCGACTCATTTCGGATGATCCGTGAAAAACGAATAGACACAGATAACGGGGGCTGAAATTTTCGATTTTGAAATATGAGAGCATATTTGGATACCCATTTTGGAGATGAAAGCGTGGCCTCGAATGCACAAAGTGACAAATTGAGTTTGGGCCTCATTTTGGACGATCCGTGAAAAACGAACGGACGCAAATATTGGGGGCTAAACTTTTCGGTTTTGAAATCTGAGAGCATATTTGGATACCCATTTTGGAGATGCAAGCATGGCCCCAGATGAACCAAGTGACGAATTGACTTTGGGACTAAATTCAGACAATCTGTGAAAAATGAAAAGACGTGGATATCAGTGGCTGAACTTTTCGGTTGTGAAATCTGAGAGCATATTTAGATACCCATTTTGGAGATGCAAGCGTGGCCTCGCATGCACAAAGTGACAAATTGATTTCGGGACTCATTTCGGATGGTTCGTGAAAAAGGAACAGACGTGGAAGATGGGGCTAAAATTTTCGGTTTTGATATCCGAGAGCATATTTAGATACCAATTTTGGAGATGCAAGTGTGGCCCCAGATGCACAAAGTGACGAATTGAGTTCGGACCTAATTTCGGATGATCCGTGAAAAACAAATGGACGCAAATATCGAGGGCTAAACTTTTCAGTTTTAAAATCCGAGAGCATATTTGGATACCTATTTTGGAGATGCAAGTGTGGCCCCGGATGCACAAAGTGATGAATTGATTTCGGGATTCATTTTAGACGATTTGTGAAAAATTAATGAACACAGATATCGGGGGCTGAACTTTTTGGTTTTGAAATCTAAGAGCATATTTGGATACACTTTTAAAACGTTTTAAAATGCTTTACAAGTTTTTGAAAAGGATTTAAAAACGTTTTAAAACATTTTAAACCTTTTTTAAAATATTGTAAAAGCTTTCTAAAAACATTTTTAAACCGTTTTAAAACACTTTTAAAACGTTTTAAAATGCTTTACAATTTTTTTAAAAGGATTTAAAAACGTTTTAAAACATTTTAAAAGCGTTTTGAAACATTTTAAAATAAATTTAAAACATTTTAGAAGTGTTTTGAAACATTTTAAAATAAATCTTAAAAGCATTTCAAAATATTTTAAAAGCGTTTCAGAATATCGTAAAAGTGTTTTGAAATATCTTGAAAGTGTTTTACAATATTTTGAAATGTTATAAAAATCCTTTAAAACATTTTACAACTTTTTAAAAATATTTTAAAAGAGTTTCATAATGTCTTAAAAACATTTTTAACGTGTTTAAACTCATGTTATAGCATTTTAAAAAGTGTTTTATAATGTTTTTAAAAATATTATTTTTTACGATTTTATTAAAAAGATTTACTAAAAATGATTAAACGCTTTAAATATTTGATTTAAACATATTAATAAGAATTTGGAATATTTTATAAAAGGTTTAAACCATTTTTAAAACATTTATAAAAATGATTGAATGTCGGCTTTATAAGCTTAACTTTATGAAATATTTTGAAATATTTTGAAATGTTATAAAAATCCTCTAAAATATTTTACAATTTTTTTAAAAATATTTTAAAAGATTTTTATGATGTGTTAAAAACATTTTAAATGTGTTTAAAAGCACATTATAACATTTTAAAAAGGGTTTTATAATATTTTTAAAAACGTTTCTTTTTTTACGATTTTATTAAAAACATCTAATAAAAAGATTAAACGCTTTAAATATTTGATTTAAACATATTGAGAAGAATTTAGAATATTTTATAACAGATTTAAACCATTTATGAAACATTTATAAAAAATATTGCATGTTTATAATGTTAGCTTTATAAGCTTAACTTTTATTAAATTTTATTTAAAAACGTTTTTAAAACCTAAATAAATGCTTTCAAATATTTTAAATGTGTTTTGAAATGTTTTTCTAACATCGTAAAAACATTCTGAAAACATTTTAAAACCATTTTAAAACACTTTTAAAGCGTTTTAAAATGTTTTACAAGTTTTTAAAAAGGATTTAAATATGTTTTAAAACATTTTAAAAGTGTTTTGAAACATTTTAAAATAAATTTAAAACATTTGAAAAGTGTTTTGAAGCATTTTAAAAGTGTTTTGAAACATTTTAAAATAAATTTAAAATATTTTAAAAGCGTTTCAAAATATTTAAAAGTGTTCAAAAATATCTTAAGCGTTTGACAATATTTTGAAATTTATAAAAATCTTTTAAAACATTTTACAAATTCTTAAAAATATTTTAAAAGAGTTTTATGATGTCTTCAAAATATTTTAAAAGCACATTATAACATTTTAAAAAGTGTTTTATAATGTTTCTAAAAATGTTTTTTTTTACGATTTTATTAAATGTGTTTATTTTAAAACACTTTTAATATAAATTTAAAATATTTTAGAAGTGTTTTGAAACATTTAAAAATAAATTTAAAACATTTTAAAAGCGTTTCAAAATATTTTACAAGTGTTTTAAAATATCTTGAAAGTGTTTCTTACAATATTTTGAAATTTTTTGAATGATTTTGAAATATTTTCAAATGTTATAAAAAACCTTTAAAACATTTTACAAATTTGTAAAAATATTTTAAACGAGTTTTATAATGTCTTAAAAACATTTTAAATGTGTTTAAAAGCACGTTATAACATTTTAAAAAGTGTTTTATAATGTTTTGAAAAGCGTTTTTTTTGCGATTTTATTAAAAATGATTAAACGCTTTAAATATTTGATTTAAGCATATTAATAAGAATTTAGAATATTTTATAAAAGCTTTAAGCCATTTGTAAAACCTTTATAAAAATTATTAAATGTTTATAATGTCAACTTTATTAGTTTAACTTTTATTAAATGTTATTTATAAACATTTTTAAAAATGAAATAAATGCTTTTAAATATTTTAAAATAATTTTAAAAGTGTTTGAAATGTTTTTAAAACATTGTAAAAGCTTTCGAAAAACATTTTTAAACCATTTTAAAACACTTTTAGGACATTTTAAAATGCTTTACAAGTTCTTCAAGAGGTTCTGAAAACGTTTTAAAACATTTTAAAAGTGTTTTGAAACATTTTAAAATAAATTTAAAACATTTTAGAAGTGTTTTGAAACATTTTGAAATAAATTTTAAAATCATTTCAAAATATTTTAGAAGCGTTTCAAAATATTTTAAAAGTGTTGTAAAATATCTTGGAAGTGTTTTACAATATTTTGAAATGTTATAAAAATCATTTAAAACATTTTACAATTTTTTAAAAATATTTTAAACGAGTTTTATAATATCTTAAATACATTTAAATGTGTTTAAAAGCATGCTATAACATTTTTTTTTAAAAATTATAATATTTTTAAAACAATTTTTTTTACGAATTCATTGAAAACATTTACTAAAAATGATTAAACGCTTTAAATATTTGATTTAAACATATTAATAAAAATTTAGAATATTTTATAAAAGCTTTAAACCATTTATAAAAATTATTGAATGTCAGATTTATAAGCTTAACTTGATAAGCGTTTTATAATATTTTGAAATATTTTAAAATATTTTGAAATGTTATAAAAATCCTTTAAAATATTTTACAAAGTTTTTAAAATGTTTTAAAAGAGCTTTATAATGTCTGAAAAACATTTTAAACGTAGATAGTTTGTTAAAAAAGAATCGACACAGGTTAAACTTTTCGGTTTTGATATCCGAGAGAATATTTGGATACCCATTTTGGAGATGCAAGCGTGGCCCCAGATGCACAAAGTGACGAATTGAGTTTGGACCTCATTTCGAATGATCTGTGAAAAACGAACGGATGCGAATATCGAGGGCTAAACTTTTCGGTTTAAAAATTCAAGAGCATATTTGGATACCCATTTTGGAGATGCAAGCGTGGCCCCACTTGCACAAATTGATGAATTGATTTAGGGACTCATTTCGAAAGATCCATAAAAAACGAACAGACGCAGATGTCGGGGTTGAAATTTTCATTTTTGAAATTCAAGAGCATATTTGGATACCCATTTTGGAGATGCAAGTGTGCCCCCGCATGAAGAAAGTGACGAATTGATTTTGGGACTCATTTCGGACGATCTTTGAAAACTGAATGAAAGCGGATATTGAGGGTTGAACTTTTCAGTTTTGAAATTCGAGAGCATATTTGGATACCCATTTTGGAGATGCAAGCATGGCCCCGCATGCACAAAGTGATGAATTTATTTCGGGACTGATTTCGGACTATCCGTGAAAAATGAACAGACCTGGATATCGGGGGCAGAATTTTTTGGTTTTGAAATCCGAGAGCATATTTGGATACACATTTTGGAGATGCAAGCGTTTCCCCACATGCACAAAGTGACAAATTGATTTTAGGACTCATTTCGGATCATCCGTGAAAAACGAACATACGTGGATATCACGGGCTAAACATTTCAGTTTTGAAATCCGAGAGCATATTTGGATAACCATTTTGGAGATGCAAGCGTGGCCTCACATGCACAAAGTGACGAATTGATTTAGGGACTCATTTTGGATGATCCATAAAAAACGAACGGATGCGGATGTCGGGGGCTAAAATTTTCGTTTTTGAAATCTGAGAGTATATTTGGATACCCATTTTGGAGATGCAAGTGTGCCCCTGCAGTAACAAAATGACGAATTGATTTCGGGATTCATTTTGGATGATCCTTGAAAAATGAACAAATGCGGATATTGGGGGTTGAAATTTTCGGTTTTTAAATTCGAGAGCATATCTAGATACCCATTTTGGAGATGAAAGCGTGGC
>JAXQQM020065985.1:0-61603 GCA_034641835.2 Pinus albicaulis | reverse complement strand
AATTAAAACTGCTGAATCGATACACATTGTCAAGCCATTAAATGAAAACAGCGTTCATCATGCCTACGTTTTCACGGCTTCAACATACATTTGTTCAATACTGCATATATTCACATATCTGTACAAACCTTAAAATCGACTTTTCCAAACTTCAGATGTCAGAATCACTCCTTTACTACACTATTCAAACTATGTCACTGCATAACAATTTTTAATTGCATTCTAGCAGAGATAGCTTTGCGCCCTCCTACGCTCAATTTCCAATTTCCATTGTGACACATATCAACCCAATTTAAAATCGAGTTCCTTATTTGACACAACAAAACTTATGCCTAGCTTTATTAAACACAACAATTGTGATGCTTGAGCGTATAGATCAATCTTAAAATTTCTTCACACTTCTTTTAATCGATCTTTCCAACAATCAATGTCTCAAACATATATATACATTTAACCAGAGATAAATATAACTTTCACAACCAATCACCAAATGTATATATCTGAAATCAAAACAAGATTACTTACAACTTAGTTTGGCCTGATATTCCAGATTGATGGCCCTTACAATTTACCAAAGGCTTACAGCGTTGGTTGTTCCAAATCAGCTCTCTACTCCTCTCACTATTCTCAATGTCTTTTTCTCACAAAACCCCTTCCTACTTATACAATTTTAAAAATCATTTAATTAAATGCTCAATCCCTTAAAATCCTCAACAAACCCCTAAATTTCTCAACATCCCTAAAGGATAGGTTTTTATCCCTAAAATCCTTCAATTTATTAAATTTCCTCATATATTTTTATTAATAAAAAGATATTTACATAAATCCTCACCTTCTCCTATTTAATTCAAATTAATTAATAAAATATTAAAAATCATCACACCCCATATTTACAAATTAATATTATCACACCCCATATTTACAAATGGAGAAAAAGGTCTTGATGCTCCTGCATCAGACTCCCCATATAAGAAAATTCATGACCACCTGGTCATAAGTCTGGATATCTCCTCCTGGATCCCAAATTTTATTTTGTAATATTTCCGTGCTTGTTGATTGCTTCACTGCTGTTGTCATCTGCTATTGTCTTCCAGGTTTCCATATTTTTTGTTGTAGTGCTCCACCTGCTCTGCTATTGCAATCTTTCACTGTCATTCTCTTGTTGTCGCTCCTTTTCTTTCTTTCGGCTGTCTTTCTCTGGGATGTCTTTATCATTAACCTCCTTATCAACTCAATTTCTCTGTCCAGTATGTCCTCTGTCTGCTGATTGTTTCCATCTCTTGATTGCTGAACTGTCATTCTTGCCTGTTCTCCATTTGTTTTGATTACCTTTTCTGCTGCTGCTACTATAAATGTTGCGGCCTCCCAATCTTCCTTTCCCTCTGCAACATTCCTTTGCTCGTCACCTGCAATTTCTTTTTGATTATCATTTATGACAACTGCTTTGTCATCCTTCTTCAGCAATCTCTCCTGGACATCCTTCAGTAGATGTTCTTCCTCTTCTTCTTTCATTTGACTATCCACCTGTGCCAAATATGTTCTAGCGTCTGCAACAACATCTTCAATCATAAGACAATCATTATAAAAAAAATAAGGCCTCTGTACCTCTTTTCCCTTTAGCAACACTTCAGTATGTTGCGTTGATTTCTCTTCTTCTGTCAGCATATCAGTATGCTGATCCAAACTCAAAGAACTCTTGAGACTGTCAGCTAGTCTCCCCTTCTCATCAGCTATTTCAATGATGTCTTCCAGCATTTGTCCACTGTAGTGAACTGGTTCTTTCCCAGCCTCTTTATCATATTCTGCTTCAAAACTTTCATCTTCTGGAAGGCACTCTTTCACATCTTTAACAACTTCAAAAGACTGCCTATCTTCTTCCAAACCCGCAATCACACACAAATCATTAGTTTTAAAATCACAAGACCTTACGGTCTTATTTGATGCTTCAGTCATCAAATCTTCCGGCTGCTTTGAATCATTCATATGATTCAACTCCTCTAGCTCTTCATCACTTTCAAAAAGTAATGGTCCACTCTCTGGGTAACATATCGAAACTTCAACATCTTCTTCAGCATCTTCCTTTTGCTGTAGCTCAACTGTTTCGAGCTTCTCTATCCTCTGTCTGGCATCAATAACCTGTTCAAGTTCCCTTAGTTCCTTTATCAACTGCATATTTACCTGATGATTCCACTTCTCTTGTAGCCTCTGCCACTTCAGCTTCTTTCTTATGACATAACCATGCTTCTGGTCTACCTCATTTCTTTGCAACATCTCCATTAACACCTCAAGCTGAACTTCTATCTCCGCCTTTTCCCTCTCATATTCCTCTTTGCTTAACTGTCTCTGTATGCCAATTGCCTTGGCATCCTTCTTCTTTTGTCCTCTGCTGTGGTTTATTTCAGAACCTCTGTTACGACCGTCACTAGTCATCATCCTTTCCATCTCTATGAGTTCCTCACTCACTTTACTATGAGTTGCACTAAAGCCTCTTCAGCAGCAAGTCCTGTCCTGCCGCCACTTACCTCACCAAGCTCTCCTCACTCAGTCTTTTGGCAAGAAATTGGTTCTCTATCTACGGAACCTCCTTTGAGCACTTCTCTTTGCTCTTCCTGGGCTTCAACTCATCTACCTGTTCACAACTATCCTCCTTATCCAATCTCTATTGGATTTCCTCAAGGTTCTGCCACCTCTATGTTTTCACCTAGAAACTTTCACCAGCTTCCTTTATCTGTTAGCAATTGCCTTTTGGGAGTTGCAATAATATTTCAATGCAAAGACTACAATATTCTATTCTTCAAAAACATATAATCTTACCTCCAAGATCTCGTCTGATCTTGTCCTTCCATTCTCCTGCACTTCAATTTCATCATTCCTGCAGTTCTGTCCAGCAAATCTTTATGCTTCCTCTGCAAAATTTCACTGTCAATCAGATTTTAAAATTTGATCCTCTCTTCCAATCTTCTGACTTATCTGGCAAACTTCAGCTGTCAGCAATAATTCCTTCTTTTCTGGGTTTCTTCTTTGCTGCAATCATCAATTCTCATTCCATTTCTTGTCAGTAAAATTCAAATCAAAATTAACTACACCCAATACCTGCTCAATTCTTCAGCTGTACTCTGGTTTGCTTTGACTGTCAGATTAGAATCTGACCTCCTTTGCCTGCATGCACATCTGCTACTTCATCATTCATCACACATTCAGAAATACATTCTAGTTCAACAAACCTTCTGTCTTCATTCAGAAAAAACAAACATTCTTTTTAACAGAGCCAGGCTCTGATACCAAAAATGATGCAAGCCTAGAGCTTGCAATACCCAGGAACTTAAACTCTGTTCTTATCCAAATGTATCATCATTATATACCCAAGTCAGAACCTCAATACTTGGAAAATTCACACTTTGCACATATGTTCTCAAAACCCATATTCTCATAAGCGGAAATTAATAACATGTCATCATATTTGCTTTGAAACTCATACAAGGTTCTATGATGAAGCCCAACTCAAATCTTCATATAAAACTTTATGCAAAAGTATAACTCCATGTTTACACACTTTGCATACTCATCATTCATATCATCTTTCAATCCAAAACCATGCGCCTTTTCAAATTTCATTCAGAATCAAAACTTTAATCAAACAAATGCGCCAGCATTCTGCTTCATATTCAAACAATTTGACCCACTGGCAATTTCAACTTTATCTTTCCATCGCTGGCAAATTCTTTATTTAACACTTCCAATCCAACCAAACATTTGAATGGTTCCAATAACACAACCAACAACTTCTCGTTTCTATATGACTGAATTAAAAGAATACACTATTACTCAATGTACTCACTCATCGATTTTATGCACAACATATCAATGATATTTTCCTGAAGTTAATGCCAGAATACCAGCGTTCCAAAATTCATTATCTCTCGTCCAATTTCCAATATCACCAATAGCCCAATTGCCAAGGATCAACGTGGGATTCATTGTTTTTCTGTGCGCCTTTCTCTTACAGCGTACCCAGGCTTCTTCTATCTCCTGAGGGCGTTGTCCAAAGATTCATTCATAAAGTTTCTGCAATTCTCACAAACAAATTTCTTTATCGAATTCTCATTGCCGCTTTTACACATTCCATTCGACTCATAGCAAATTTATATCCAGTGTTCAACATAAAATCATAACGCAGTTAATCAGGCACATATATAAAATCATTACAGCAAATCCATGCGTTTTCATTGTTTCTCAAACCCATGATTACAATATGCATATGCGCTTTTATATTATCCATTGTGTTGAACTATCTGCAAACGTTTCAACTACAACAAGTCGATTCCATAAAGGCCCTTAACCGATCCATTGTTCTGTTCAGAATAAACAAAGCTTAAAACGAATTCTAACAAACCACGTATGAATTCTGCGCCTCTATTTAAGAGATCTCATCACCGATTTGTTCAGAACCCACAGCAATTATATTGAATTTCAAACAGAAATCGGCCTGCGTCCTCTTTCCAGATCTGAGATCGCCTTCTACGCTTGAGAATTATAGCTCGACATCTCCACATCCAAATTAATACATTCAGGCGATTAAACCAATTTACCTGCGAATAGATTACCCTCTGCATTTACCTTTTAATCAATTAAAACTGCTGAATCGATACACATTGTCAAGCCATTAAATGAAAACAGCGTTCATCATGCCTACGTTTTCACGGCTTCAACATACATTTGTTCAATACTGCATATATTCACATATCTGTACAAACCTTAAAATCGACTTTTCCAAACTTCAGATGTCAGAATCACTCCTTTACTACACTATTCAAACTATGTCACTGCATAACAATTTTTAATTGCATTCTAGCAGAGATAGCTTTGCGCCCTCCTACGCTCAATTTCCAATTTCCATTGTGACACATATCAACCCAATTTAAAATCGAGTTCCTTATTTGACACAACAAAACTTATGCCTAGCTTTATTAAACACAACAATTGTGATGCTTGAGCGTATAGATCAATCTTAAAATTTCTTCACACTTCTTTTAATCGATCTTTCCAACAATCAATGTCTCAAACATATATATACATTTAACCAGAGATAAATATAACTTTCACAACCAATCACCAAATGTATATATCTGAAATCAAAACAAGATTACTTACAACTTAGTTTGGCCTGATATTCCAGATTGATGGCCCTTACAATTTACCAAAGGCTTACAGCGTTGGTTGTTCCAAATCAGCTCTCTACTCCTCTCACTATTCTCAATGTCTTTTTCTCACAAAACCCCTTCCTACTTATACAATTTTAAAAATCATTTAATTAAATGCTCAATCCCTTAAAATCCTCAACAAACCCCTAAATTTCTCAACATCCCTAAAGGATAGGTTTTTATCCCTAAAATCCTTCAATTTATTAAATTTCCTCATATATTTTTATTAATAAAAAGATATTTACATAAATCCTCACCTTCTCCTATTTAATTCAAATTAATTAATAAAATATTAAAAATCATCACACCCCATATTTACAAATTAATATTATCACACCCCATATTTACAAATGGAGAAAAAGGTCTTGATGCTCCCGTATCGTATATTCTATGAACTCCTATATTAAATTTGTTGTTATGTGTTGATGTTTATTTGCTGCATTATATGGTTGTTGCACATTCTTAATATCATCAAAAATAAATGTTCTTAAAGAACTTAAACAGTTAAAAAATATACACCTGTTTGAAGTATAAAATTCTGCACAGTCATGTATAAGCACGATCATTTTTTTGTTTAACTTAGTGGGAGGTGCTTGCGCATAAGCATTTCAAGTTATCCACCCATTTTCAGATCAGGTTGGTATCAAAGCAAGGATTTATTGATTGACAGAGCACTAGGTTTCTTGTTTGACTTGAAAGGTGTTCAATAGTGCAAAGAATTTTATTGTTTGCAAATTGACTGATGCTTACAAGTTTAAGTTTGCTAGAGGTGAAGGGAGAGATACCGATAGCTAAGTCCAAAAGAGGGCAAGAAGGAAGAAGGGCTGAAGGCATATTCCTTACCCAAAGGACCTCAAGGCAACCCTTGAAGCATAAGAGGATTTGATTGCAAAAGGTTGCTTGAAGAAGAGCTTGACTCTACAACCATTTTGTTTAGAAGCTTTGTCAATTGTTTTTGAAAGCTTTATGAATTATTGATTGAAGTTCTTTAGTTTATTTTTATAAGATGACAACTTCTTCAAGTGATGTTTCAAAATCCTCCTGCTTCACAAGATTCTTCAATGAAGAGATGAAGCAAGACTTCTACATCCTGAAGGATAGAGTGCAAATATTGTTTGAAGAAAGAAAAGAAAGCACTAGACTTCATGAGAAATTGGTTGCTATGAAGCAAGAGAAATAAGGACTTCTTCAAAGAATGCATGAGATGGAGATGCAACTCCATCAAGCCGAGGAGGCCTTAACCAAGAAGATGCTTGAAACAAAGGTAAAACACTCAAATTTGTCTTCTACTTCTTAAATATTTGTAGGTTCATTTTAAAGACACATTGCGAGAGTGTATAAGGTCCAAGTTTGAGTTAAAAATGGGATATGAAGCAAGGGTTAGGCAAACATGCATTGGTATCAGATCCTGGCTTGAAGGCATCGATGCCTAAGAAATTTGGTCTAGGGCTATGTTCAATCTTATGGCGAAACTCTATACTAACACCATGAAGGCACTTGAGTCAACTACAAGAAGAACTTTTACAAGAAGAACTTTTGCTAGAATTTCAAACCACAAACATGTCAAGTTTGTTTTCAAGTTGGATTTCCATTGTTTGAAGCCTATGTTGTAGCAAGATGTGTGTAGACATGCCACTTATACAGCATGTAATTTTGCATGCCTATCAAGACATGATCATCGATGTTAGCTTCAAGAGAAAGTCGGAACCTCTACAAGTTCATCTCCTCATGAAGGTAAAAAATGGACATGCAAAGCAACATTTGAGGTATAATTCTTCCCATAGTCAAGTTGATTATGTCGATAAGCATGAAAAAAAGAAAATCAGATGCTTGAATGGAAGAAAGAGTTGTTGTTCCTATTTAACCATGATGTTTCAAGATGCTAGAAGAGATTGAAGGCATACAGGAAACAGTTGAGGCAAAGGCAACTTGCAAATAAAGTGAAAAAGACTTGCACACATTGCTAGAAGAAGGGACATTTTGTTTCCCAATGTTGGACATTGCATCCAACTAATCATCCCAAGCACATGAAGCAAGAGGATAAAAAGACAGGCGAATCTGGAACCAAAGATTCCATCATTGATGTAAGAAAGATGTTTCACATGAAGAAGATTTTCAACAGCAAAAATCACCATGGAAATGGCTTGGTAAGAAGTGTTTTGACTTCTTAACCCAGTAAGACATACATTCATTTCTACATATGAAAATTTCAGTTATGTATGCATTTCTGTTGAAAACTTAAGTTTGTTTGAGCCACCTTGATCATCTTAAGTTTGTTTGAGCCACCTTGGATCGATTATCAAGGATATGATGTTCAACTACCTTCTATAAATTTCTCGCTAGAAATTTCTGGATGAGCAAGGAAGACATAGTTCTTGGCAGGAGGACAAGAGAATCTAAGGAGGGGAAGTGTTGACTACCTTCGAGTTGTGGATCAAAGGCACTAATCCAAGCAAGGAAAAGTGTATGGACACTGAAAATGTGAGGGTATTGTACTCTCATCTACTGAACAGATCAGGTAATCAGTATTTTGGGGTCCAAAAGATTCCCAATGGGGAGGTGTGTTCAGATTTGGATCCAGGACCTAAGTGATAGCTCAAATTTCAAAGTGTTTGAAAGTGTGTCGAACCTGAGCGACCGGATAGATCTCGTCTTCCTGATTTTGGTGCCGTGAACGGTTCGAAATACTGACACCGTATGAAGAAATTGTGATTTGAAAAGTCCAGTAGACTGCAATTTCTGGCTTTTAACCAAGTTTGACTGGGTATTTGAAAATTCAAAAAAGAATATTCCCCATAATATTTCTTAAGGGCTAGTCATATGCTGACACGTATCGCATATTTATTGTTTGGGTTGTGGTTTTGGCCAATTAGAGGCCACCACGTGGAAGGCACAGAGGCCGCCACATGGCCCAATTTTGGTGTGACAAAATTTTGGTTAGATTCCACCGGAGTCGACCCCAAGACCTCTCGCCTGCACACCCACTGCCTTACCGCTTGGGCTACCAATGGTTCTTAACAGTTATGGTCCACGGGTTTCATTTAAACTATATTGATTTCCGTTTTGGGGGAGCGGAGGGGCCAGCCCCTCCCCATATGGCCATTCACCATGATCCAAGGGCTTAATGTCAAACATTATCATCTGATGATTTTCTAACCCCAATGTTTATTGACCTTGTCATATACCAATGGTTTTAAAACCGAAAACTTCGCGGTTTGTTAACCCCAACAACCTCCGCCGACGGTTACGAAACATTGTTCGCATGCAACGACTACCAATTAAATGCACGTTCTTTTAGGTAGTGAATTTGGTGGAGCGCGCCCAGATTTAGGGTAGTTCGCCTTTTTAACTCCAGTTAACTGCAGTCCTCCAAAATTGGTGGAGCTGGGTCACTAGACAAAAATTGAATTAACTCTATCTTGAGCTAGATTCGTCCATTCTAAGAGTGTGAATAGTCAATTTTGACTATCTCAGACATTTCAGACTCATTGGTGAGGGTTGCAGAGACATCATAGGACTTTTGAGTGAGGTTTAGCTACAAATAAGTTCTAGGGGCCACCAGGGCCACTATGGGCCAGCAACAGTTTGAGGCCTAGCGAGGGCAGCTAGAGGCCTTACTCAAAAATCTAATAGTCAATTTTGGATGTTTCAAACATTATGGAACTAATGGTTTAGTTTTCAGAGCCTGTAGAGGATTTTTGAAGGTCGAGTTGCTTCAGAGAAGTTCGAGGGGCCACCAGGGCCATCAGGTGCCAGCAGGAGAATGAGGCCTATCCAAAGCAGCCAATATCCATTCTCATCAAACCAATAGTCATTTCTGACTGTATTGAGTCTTCTAAATCCAATTTAGGGATTTTCAAATTCTTTTTAAGATTTTGAAGGCTGATATTCTTCAGAGAATTTTTTAGGGAACCCAAAGCCAAGGGATGCCACCAGGTGTTGGAGGCGTAACTGGAGCAGACGAAGGCCAATTTGTGCAAGTGAATAGTCTATTCTAACTATTTTTGACATTATGAATCCATTGATGGGATTTTCAGAGTCATTTGGATACTTCTAGAGCTCGATAATCCACAGGGAAGTTTCAGGTAGCCCAGGGCCAACAATGGATGGAGGCCTAGATTGGGGATGCATAACTCATTTTGAGCAAATGATCAGTCTATTTTGGAGGTCTGATATATGCTGGAGACAATAGAGAATTTTTCAGGGACAAAAAATGATTTATTAAAGGGTTAGTTCCATAAATAAGCTTAGGGAAGCTTAAGGCACCGACAATAGAAATCAAGTCTAAGGGAACCTAGTTCTTTCTTTAGAGTGATGACAACCATGATAGGGGTATGATGATGTTCTAAACCCAATGGTAGAACCAAAATAACCATTAGAGTTGAGTTATTTACTTGTAAAATAAATTTCACATCATAATCCTAAAGAGCCAAGTCAGTTGACAAAGGCTCAAGGAGACATAGCCCACGGTATTCAGGTGAAATCCTATATTAAATTTGTTGTTATGTGTTGATGTTTATTTGCTGCATTATATGATTGTTGCACATGCTTAATATCAACAAAAAAAATGTTCCTAAAGAACTTAAATAGTTAAAAAACATACACCTGTTTCAAGTATAAAATTCCGCACAGTCATGTATAAGCACAATAATTTATTTGTTTAACTTAGTGGGAGGTGCTCGCACAAAAGCATTTTAAGTTATCCACCCATTTTCAGATCATAAAGGGAGACATGGATGAATGAAATCTTGAATCAGTTTTATGTATCTTTGTTAGTCTGCGTTTTCGTCTGGGTAGAAAGGCTCCCACTGGCTGTGTGCGCGGAGACCTAAGTCCTGAGTTGTGTGCAGAATCTGCTACTGTGTACACAGAAAGATGGATTGTATTGAATTAAAAACCTCTTAATAAAGAAGGCATTTTTGGCGAACTAAAAATCTTATGTGATTTAATGTCTTAGATTATCTATTATCTGTTGTAGATCTGGGTTTGTTCTGTTATTGCGTATTTACTTTTGTAAATGGTTAATTGCATCTATGCGTGAGTATTATTATATGTTAGATAAGTAGATCTGAATGGAGTACAATTAGCTACTGTGCATGAAATATATCGAGGTATTCCATGAAAATTTGTGAAAGGGTTGGATATGCTTACCATTGAATGTACGTGCACAAATCTGTTATATTATCTGCAGTAAGTCTGATTAGATCTACCACATCAAAAGTTCTCTCAGGTTGCGGAAACCTGGTTCCAGCACCCCACCATACTGCTTCAGGTGAGACTTTGGTCTACGCAAGCAGATCACTGCCGAAAGGGCCAGTAGTTGGAGGGTTTTGTTGGTCATTAAAATACTCTAAACCTGGGTCAGGACCCTTAAAGCCAACGAACAATCGTTTCAGATTTAGAGTGATGCTAGTGATTACGCCATGGTTGCGGACTTCATGCAACATGGTAATCCTATCTGTGTTCATTCAGAAACTTTTAATGGTACAATGATTAACTATACTACATATGGAAAGTTGTTTTCATTGGTGCAAAGTGTAAAAAAGTGGAAACACTACTTGATGGGTGTTACACACATTTTGTCACCGTCCCTACAATCTGCATCCCGCACATTGGAGGACCATTTCTGTGACTTATATGTAGTGTCATGCCTTGCAAAAAGTGTCATTGCATCCCTTGCCATGAGAAGAACGTTTCCTCTGTTGACTATTCCTGGAACAAACCATAAAAAACATATGATTTTGGGTCGGCGCTAGCAGGCAGTTATGGCCTCGTGCCAATAAGAGAAGTTAGCACTGGGCCCCACGTCCATTGGCGCTCTGTCTTATTTTTGGAAAGTTTTTTAAATATAGAAGCAAAGTTTCTATTGCCAACCAGTTCGTGAGTGGAGTCAGCATGGGTTGTTCGATTGAATAATGTCGAACATCTTCCTTTGGATTCTTGTTCCCTACATTTGGGCAACCTCCCAAAGGATAAGGCCTCCCTTATACCATTTGAGGGACCCCAACCTCCTCATCCTATCCTATAAATACATCTCTCTCACATAGATGTAGCTAGCTGAACATTTTGTACAATAGCTTAACATTTTGTACAATAGCTGAACATTTTGTATAATAGCTGAAATGATTGAATAGATGAACAATCTGAATAAGTTGGTGTGAGATAGAGCAGAAAGAGACCCCTTGTCGAGAGAGAGTCTAGGCTGATTGCCCCGCCAAGTCCAATTCCCCGACGAATGCTTGAGACACGTTTTGACTGGACCCGCTGAAGGAGGCTGCGACGTTAAGGCTCATTTGGTTGTAATATCTTTCTTTCTCTTAATTAATACATGACTGATGTTTTGGTTCCCGTCTTGCATTCGATTTGATTAATATTGTGCGATACGTTTAATTATCCTTAACCAATTAGATAGTTATGAATGCAAATATTGTTTCGTATGCTGCTATTGTTCTTTGATCCTTGTGCAAGTACCTGAGTACCACCGCTGAAGGACCGCGACGTGTCAGGACGAAGATTAGGAGATTGCTGCCACAGATACGACAACTGCGTTGGAACAAATGTAGGACATCTATCCCGACTCAGTTTCATTCATTAACTAGGAATTGATGCATTAACATGTTCTCTTGCTGCTAGACCCACCCTAGGGCTAGAGGGATCACCGCTGTCTGCAGAAGGGATTTAACTACAAAAAAATGGGTAAGGAAACAATCATTCACATTGATCATCAACCATTGCAATACTTGCAATCGCAAACAAAGTTGCAACAATAAAGGCACTTCCGATGGATGGGTTTTCTTCAATAATTCCACTTGGTTATAAGGTATAAGAAAGGTATCTACAATAAAGTTGTTGACATGCTTTCTAGGCCTATTGCTAGTGCTGCTACTATTCTTAAGTATAATTCTATTTTGCATGAGATCTATGTTGAACAATATGTTTTATATAGTGATTTTCAAGATGTATATGCAACTTTAATTCAAGGGAACCAAGTAGAGGAATTGGATTATCACATGCATGATAAATTTTTGTACCATCTTGGTAAGCTTTGTTTTCCATAGGGAGAAAGAGTCAACATTATAAGAGAGGAACATACTTATCTTATTGTTGGGCATTTCGGTGTAAGTAAGACAGTGGCACATCTAAAGAGGTATTGTTATTGGCCTCGTATGCTTGAAAGTGTGTCACGTTTTATTAGAGGTTGTTAATTATGTGTTGTTAGTAAGCCTAGCAATAGAAAATTAGGATTGTACACTCCACTTCCAGTACCTTCTTATCCATGGGAGAGTGTTTGTATGGAATTTGTTGGAGGTATTTCTATGTCAAATAGTAATCATGATTATATTTTTGTAGTTGTGGATAGGTTCAACAAAAAATTGATGCCATGTAAAAATAAAATTATAGTTGAAAAAACTGCTCAATTATTCTTTCAAAATGTATGGGTGCATTTTGGATTGCCCGCATCCATTGTTATTGATCGAAATACCTGTTTTGTTGGGAAATTTTGGTCAAGCTTGTGGGGATTCATGGACACAAAATTAAAAAATATTACAACATTTCATCCGAAAACAGGTGATCAAACAGAAGTGGTGAACAAGATGGTGATACATCTTCTTCGTGGCTATTGAAACAAGCATCCTATGTTGTGGGATGAAAACTTGCACTACATTCAGCATGGTTACAACTAGGCAAAGCACTCTTCAACTCAAACATCGCCATTTGAGGCATGTTTGGGATACTTTCCTAAATATCCTTTGGATTTAATTTTTGGAAAGGATGTTTCTATTGATGGTCATAGTGACATAGACAAACCTAAAAGGTTCATTGAAAAAATCCAATTGGTGCATCCAAAAGTCCAAGAACAACTGGAAAAGAACCAAGTCAAATACAAGACAAGGCACGATAAGCATCATGTAGATCACAAGTTCCAAGTCAGTGATGAAGTTTGGCTTCACATTAGAAAAAAAAGCTTCAAGGATAAGGTAAAAAACTGAAACCACTTCGATATGGTCCATTTAGAATTTTAGAAAAGATTGGTGATAATGCCTTCAAGTTGGATTTGCCTTCATATATGCAATTTTATGTTGTTGTTCATGTTAGAACTTAAGGTTGTATGAGCTGCCTTTGATTTAAGATCAAGGAGAAAATGTTCAGATTCCTTCCATTGACGAATTTTCTCCTGGATACCTTGATGAACTATAGCAAGACACCATTCTTGACATAAGAACAAGGTCTTCAAAATGAGGGAATGTGGAGTACCTTCGTGTGGGGCTCAAAGGCACAAATCCAAGCAAGTCCAAATGGATCGAGATGGGAAAGGTGAGGGAACTATAACTTGATCTGTTGAATAACTGAAAGTGATATTTTGGGGTCCAAAATCTTCCAGTGGGGAGGAGTGATCGGGTGCTCAAAATTATGCTAAAAAATGAAAGTTGTCGGAATGGTGTGGAGCATGAACGAACGCGTAGATATAGTCATCCTAAATCCAACACAATTCATTTCATAGAAAACCGACACCGTATGCTCCCAGAAACGCGTTCTGTCCGCTTTTCCAAATACGCAATTTTTTTTGAAAAAAAAATGCAGGATAGCCTAGTTAGCAATCCGTACTGCTGACTGGGAAGGTTGACTAGTCAAAGGGTATTTTCTTCGGCGAATCAAGTGGTTCCAAGTGGCACAATTTTAGTGGTGTTGTGTGGCGTGGTTTGATTGGTTAGAAATGTGGCCAACCACATGTTACCACGTGGCCCAACCAAAGGCCGCCACGTGGTAGCACGAGAGGACACAATTTTTTTTGTAAGGGTCAAACCACACCCCGTGGGATTCGAACTTTGAACCTCACCATAGCAACAAACATTGCATTACCAATACACCACCATTGCTACTTGTTTAATGTTATGGCACATATACTATTTATATTATAGTGGGCGGAGGTATGGTGGTAAAGGGGCCGCTCGCCCAGCGGTCCCCAAGCCGTTTCAATGTGAACACCACCGGAGACTTAACCTTTTATCGCGCGGTTAGTAGGGAGGTCGAACCCTGGGCACGTGGCTCCCCATATCACATCACATGTGACTGTTGTTGGGAACCAGAGGCGAGGGTGGAGGCCTTAACACTAGATGCCACTAAAGCCGCCAATATGACCACTGAAGCTCTAACTGTTGGCGGTTACTTAACCGCTTGACGCATTTTATATACAAAAAATATGTAATGCACCAATACCATTATATTTTATGTTTCAGACTTAAAGTGTTAGTGGACAAATTCACTTTCTGACAATTTCGACCGAAATTTCGGGAAATTGTCGCCCAGTTAGTCGAATTAAGGGTGAAATTGTAGGACTGGTCCGGATTTTGTGGAAATTGTGGAGTAGTTAGTAGAAAAACTAGGGAGGCTCATAACTTTTCCAGTTTTTGACCAATTTCGGATCATAAAGAGAGTAGACAAGCATTTTTGGGCATTCTGGAGCTGGTGGAACAAGTTTTGAAGCTATTTGAGCACTGTAAATTCATGTAATCACTATTTTGAGCATAATGAAAGAGGGCCAAGCGATTGGAAGTTGGAACAAGGAGACGTAGCCCAGGAGGGGTGAAATCCTTCATCATCTGTTGTTTTTTGGTTATCATTACGTTGAATTTGTCTGTTGTTTCTGTATATTTCAAAGTTTATTTACATGCTTTATGTGTTTAAAATTTAGCATAAAAGCTCTCAAAAACTCATTTTAAACACTTGTAATTTGAAAACTATCAAGCACAATTTAATTAAGATATCATACAAATCACTTACTCTTGGAAACTTAGAGCATTCTTGAAGCACTCTAGCATTGGATCAAGGAAAGCAAAGGAAGGACAAAGAAGGCAAAGGGAAACAAAGATTAATAAAGGAAGAGCAAGATCAAGAGACTATAGAAATATTACTTGTAGGTATCGATTTGCATGTGTGATTTCCTTGCTAGTTTGGGAATGTGTGGTACATGCATCTGTGCATTTGGTTCTCTTGTTGTTATTGGCATGGTTTTTTCTAGGTGTGACAATGTTCTTCAACCTTGCCTTACCATTTTTGGATTGCCATGGTGTGATGGGTTCTCTTTTACTTGGTTAACCTGGATTTTTGGATGGCTTCAAAACTGAATGGGGTGGTCTCTGAAAAAAGAACACAAGGCATAGGAATCCCTAGACCAGAGAAGGTGCGATTGCGGTAAATCCATATTTTGTGTACCTCTGTATGCCTAGGAATCCTCGACCAGTGAATGGTGGGATATACAGTAAAGATTGGAGGGTGGAGTCTTGATTATGCCTAGGAATCCTCGACCAATGAATGGTGGGATATACGGTACAACCTAGAGACTAGGAGGCAAGAAAATTCCTCACGGTGTAGGTGGAGAAATCTAGCAGCATCCATGCTTGTTTTGAGCCTAGTGATCCGGTTGGGATTGCGGTAAAGCTTGAGGAAACCTATATTGGTTTGGTTTTTTTAAAATTGGTAACTAGGGCTAAATTCCACCTTGGGACAACTCATTTGATGGAGATGATGATTGCATTAAATTCCTCTTTTTGAGAGGACCAAACTTGATATAAATATCATCCAATTTGGACAAGTAGAAGTGTGATTTTGAATTTATGCGCACATATGTGCAAATTTTTTAGGTCGGCCATATCAACATGTAGGCTCAAGAATCCCAATGGATGTGTCTCTTCACCCACAATGAATAGTATAAATACAAGTGACCTCTCACCTCATTTGGCATCTTTAGCACACACACATTCTCTCTCCCACTACAAGGAAAAGACCCTCTAGCGGAGGTTATAAAGGAGGCTTTTAGTGTTATAAAATTTGCCAAAATTGTAAAAACAACATTTGCTACAACATCCGTTTTTAGTAACGGAGGGTTTTTCAGAGCTTCTAACCGAATTTCAACACAACTAAAAAAAATTGGGTGGTCGGAGGTTGTTACAGATGTTTTTCTCATCGGTGCGCAAATCTGGTGCGTTGTACCGTGAATGCACCCATATTGTAAACCTACCAAGCACCAAGACAAAAAACAAATTTCGGACGCCCTAGGGCGTTTAGCAACGGCGTGGTGCGTTTCAGCGAGACAGTCGTATCGGGTTGGTGGAAGGTGCATGCATAAGGCCGTTAAGGTGTAAAACCGCATCGGGCCCTGTAGGTGATACAACGCACTGGGTCGTTAAGTTATAAAAACACGTCGGTGCATTAAAGGAAAACCGCACCGGTGCATGCAACGCCTATCAGACCGCCCGAGTGCTAGTCGTCGATAAAGCACATCGGGTGTTCTAATTGGTATTGGTATTTGTGCGGTGCCCATAGGTTGTAGAAATGCACTATGCGCAATATAATACAAATGCACTGGTATCGTACAAACACATCGGTGCACAGTGACTAAAGCGCACCGAGCGTTCTAATTGGTATTGGTATTGGTATTTGTGTGGTGCCCATAAGTCGTAGAAATGGACCGGTGCAGATTATCATACAAACACACTGATGCATAGTAACTAACAAGCACCAGTGTTCATTTTGTATTTTTTAGAAACATCGACTTGTGACAGTGCAATTATTGTGATTTTTTAAATTCATTATTCATCAAAAGTCGACACATCTCTTATAACAATATTCATATCAACTAAATTTTTATTAGTGCATTTGAATGTGATGTTTGGATTAATTTGTTATATCATATCATCAGATTTTGCATCTCTTCATTATAATATTTAATCATCCATATATCTAATCGGTGGTGTAATTCACAACGACATTGGAGAACACAATAGAATAAATTAAAATGTATTTTATTATATATATATGAATAAGACACTCTTTGTCATACACAATGGGACAATTATTGGTATCCCTTTGTCTTTCAATTGGGATACTATGTCCATTACATTAAACAAAATGTTTGATTTCACAGACAAATATTTCAAAAAATACAACGCCTTGCTTTGATATCCAAACATATTGATCATCATTCTTCGTTGAAACCGTTGTCACTACTCGAGCTACTTCCATGACTTGGGTTATTTTGAGGAATCTTTTGTTCACTGTGTTTATTGTTTTCTTTTTTCTTCAACTTCCATCTACAAACATAAAAATAAACTGTAATGAGTGTATATACATTGGTGAGAATAATGAAATTTGCAATATTAAATAATATACATCAATGTAAATCGAAAAGAAATGTACCATAGCAAGAAATGACTCATGAACTATACACATTCTTTCAAAACCAAATTTCATGCCATCTTTCAAGAATTATTTGTTGGCGCAGTTCCATACTTTGTTTCCTGCAAGTTTTATACCCAATAAGAAATCATATATTTAATATAAAAGATATTTTTGTTCTATTAATTATAGACGAAGCTAAGTAAAACAAGATAGATGCTTAAAAATTCCACAATTAATTTCTGATATGCTAACATATACTGACAACCCATATTTAACCCAAAGTTAATCAATTCGTCTGATGGTTCTTCTTTTTATGTTATCACCTATTTGAAGACATTTAATGATAATTGTTGTAAACCAACTAAAATATACAAAAATGAAATCTAGTTAAGTTGTTATAAGGAAGCAACAATTACTTACAAACATAGATATCAATCCTTTTCTTCCTTGTCCTGTTTAATGTGCTGAATGGGTTCCATTTTCTTTTCTTTTCTGCATGAAAATACTTGAATATTAATATTTAATGTTAAATTGTTTATTTATTGTATATAATCGAAAAATTCAATGATTACATATTACATTTGAAGTACGTTGTTGTTCAGATGGCTCCTTGTGTGATGCAATTATGTCCATTTATTTGACCATCTCTTTGTACACTTTTTTGGACATTCCTACTGGCATATTTCTGATATCAACTCTTTCATCCTTTGAGATTTTCACAATCTTCATGAAAATGTAACATGAAAATAAACTATTTAATTTTTATATTGATATATTAAAGTAAATATAACAAAAGTGATATTTATAAATTATTGTTTTCTAGTAATATATACATATAATTCTAGAACAACATTTAAAAGAATATTACTTTTTCATTCCTTCTTTTTTGTTGTTGTACGTTTTTGCTATTAAAAGTTTGACATGTCTCATTGACCAATTCTCTAGAAACCCATCCTGTAGTTTAAATAAAATTTGGTTCTTGGAATCATTGGATTGATTTTTGTATTGTAAGAAGAAACAACGTCTATACATTCGTTCCACTAGATCCCTCAAAGTTTTGTAAAATTTCCCCCCCTTTCGTTAACCTCCAACACCAGTCTAGATGAGCTAGGGAGCAATTCATTTTCATTTGCACGTTCTATTTTTTTCTTTTCTTAGAACAACATTTTATTTTCTTCGTTGTTGGTCCCTGTAGAACATTAAACATATGTGAATTAATAGATTGTTTGAAACATGTTATCTAATATTTTTAAGTATACTACTAATGAAAATTAAAAAAAGAAACTCATATTGGATCGATAATATTTTTTCATTCACCTAATTCATCATTCTACAATTTTTCCATCAAGCTTTTACGCGCTTGTGGTCTTAGATAAGAAATAATCTTATCGAACTTCGTCATTTTTTGGCTCTGCATGATACACAGTAAACAATACATATTAGTTAAACTTACCTATAGTTCAAAAATAATAATTTTTGTAAAGAATTTACAAAGAACTTTCCTTTTTTGCTTTTCTCGATGTGCTATCAGTATTTTTGTTACTTTATCTCTTGTCAGCCATTTCTTTATCAATATGAAACCTGTACCATACCATTCATTAATATATTTTAAAAATAAATAACAAAACTTTCTGGTAAAATAAATAAATCAAGAAAACAGTGCGCCTTTCAAGTAGTACGCACCGAAGGCGGTGCGACATGTTCTTATAAACGCACCGCCAAAATAGTAGAAACACCTTAAGATGCTCTCTGTCAACAAGGAGACCCGGTGCGTTATATGTTAACCAATGCACCGATTAACACAAAAAAATAAATAAATAACCTCTAGTGTTAGTTTTTGTAGCATAAGATGTCGTGGAGGAGGCGGTGCGACATGGTCTTCTAAATGCACTGAGAAAACAGTGGAAACATTGAACGGTGCTCTCTGTCAACAAGGAAACCCAGTTCGTTATATGTTAACTGGTGCACTGATTAACACATACATAAATTAATAAAAAAAATATTTTTATCGAACAGTACACACGTGGTGCGCTATAATAAAATACCGCACCGATGTGCTATTTTACACAGGGTGTACCGATTCAAAAAAAATGTTTAAAAAAAAAATCATGCAAGTGCCGACATGGATTGAGATCCGACTCTACAAGTCGTCCCATGGGTTAGATGTCATACACCTATATATAGCAATACAAACCCTATCAATCTAAAATGAAAAGCCCCAATTGTGAAGTCACAGAAACAAGAAGAAGCAAGGGCATAAAGAAGAAGAAGCAAGGGTTTAGCGTAAGAATGGATTTTAATTTTAATTTTATATTTTATTTATTTTATTATTATTATTATTTATTTTATTTTTTCTTCTGAAAATGCACAGTAAAAATTTAAATTTTTTACTATGCATGTATTAAATCCAACAAAAACTGTAAAAAAACCAATTATTACAATAAAATTTAACATTTTTACAATACTATAGGGTTTTTGTGTGAATCAACAGATGTTTCAAATTCTGATTCTCTGAATAGTGTTGATGTTCTAAAGTATTTTGCTGCTCCATAGTGCTCTCGTGCTCTCTTTCTCCAGGTATGTCTCTCGTGCAAATCTCTCCCTGAAAATTTTTGCAAAAATAATGAAATAATGAATAACTTTTACTATTTAAAGATTTTTTGTATGAAATTAGATTTCCAAAAATAATTTGCCACCAATTGTTCAATTTACCATTTTTTTGTTTTTGTTTTTGTTTTGTTTTGTTTTTTTGTTTTTTGTTTTGTTTTGTTTTGTTTTTGTTTTTGTTTTTCACTTAAAAAAATAAAAGTTGTGTTTTTTTTTTTTAATTTTATGGATATTCTAATATTATCTAACCTAACCGGTGCGCCACTCCAATAACACAACACCCATGCGCAATAACTAAAAACATACTGGCATGCATTCACATTAGCACCGATAATAATAAGCCCATTTTTAAGGCAATTAAATTACTTAGGTATGCAATACCTCAAAATTTTATCGTTGATTTTGCTTTTCCAAATGTGAGAAAATATCATAATTATATCGAATGGACAATTCTTCAAAATCCAAATTTCGTCTCCATAATATTCCCAAATTCCATCGTGGAGTTCTCCCTATCCATCTCCCGTACGTAATATTTACTTTTTTAGATTTATTTATATTTTCATTATCTAATTGAATTTATCTTTTTTTATCCATGTTAATCGATTGACTAAAATTAATGTATACAAATTTGTAGGTTCATGCAGATTCAAAATCGATTTCAGATGCACAAAATATTCAAACAACTCCAAAATGTCATAAGCTCTTATCAGGAGTAGCATACCGCAAGGCGCATTTGGTAGATGAAAATGGGCAACCTCTTCACCCTGCCAATTTTAACATTGCATCTTCTAGCCACAATCATGGGAAAATGATGGTAATAATAATTGTTTGGTATATTAATGTAATTATTTTAATGTCAAACCAATCAATCATGCATTGTCGACGTGCTTACTAATTGATATCATAGATTTTGTACTAATCATGTTCAGATATATTTTTTGAAATTTTTAGGATTCTAGTAATGATGAGCGACCTACCTACCATCTTATGTTGCACCCCACGACAATGTCAAAATGAGAGAAGGATAAATTAAGAGAAAAACTCGGAGATGAACGATACCAAGAATGGTTGAATCAACCACCCATTCAATTCCCACTACGTACAAATTCACCAATTAGGAATGACTACAACAATAGTAGTTCTTCACAAGTTGGTAATGGAGGCAATCAAATAGATGTTGGTATGGACGATTACTTAAGGGATACGAATTCCATGGAGACAACGTTGTTAGATGCATTCCAAAACGAAGATCAACTAGGGGATGATGCTCATATCCCTGATACCTTTTAAAAATCCTTAAATTTGCTTCCACCAACCCTCTCTTTGGACCTGGCGGTCAGTCAAAGTCTACCCAGTTGGGGACAACGATGTTACTATACAACTTGAAAGCAAAGTTTGGCTTGTCAAATGCATGTTTCTCGGAAATTTTGAGGTAATTGACCATCAATTCCTCCCTTATATTTTGAGAACTATAATCACACAATGAACATTACAAATGGTCAATTTTATGAACGTTAATAATTATATCGGAATTAATGTGCATTTAGTATTGTCCATGACCAACTACAAGTTATTCAAAGGTAAGGTTATTTTGAGTGATAATGTCATGCCTGGTAGCTACGAAGAGGCAAATAAATTATTAAAAATGTTGGGTGTTGAATATATATCATATCATGCATGTCCAAATGATTGTATTCTATATAGAGGAGAATATGCAGATAAAGAGATATGTCTGAAATGTGGGCATGACAGGTATGATAAACAAAAAAAGAAGGGTAAATCACATGGTCCTATGTTTAAGATATTGAGGCACATGCCTATAATCCTAAGGATTCAAAGGCTCTTTCGTTGCAAATAATTAGCTATGTTGCAGGGATGGCATGCCTCACACATAAGTGAGTCGGGAGTTATGTGAATCCCAACAGATTGAATAGCCATGAAGCATATAGAGGATACATGGCCCGAAAAATTCAAGGATGAAGTATGAAGTCTATGACTCAGCATAGCCATGGATGGCGTCAACCCATATTCCCTCCAGAACATAAACTATTCTATTTGGCCTATAGTAATGATCAATAACAATATCCTCCCATGGTTGTCCGTGCAGAATGAACATCTTATGTTGGCTCTCATAGTCCCTAGTAGAAGATAAGTGAAGAATATGGATGTCTACATACAACCACTGGTAGATGAATTGAAGGAATTATGGGATGGGATAAATGTATACGATGTATCAAGACCCATCATAGTAGAGAGGAGTTTTACGTTGTATGGCATATGTGCTTACACGACACATGATTATCCAGGCTTAGGATTTTCCTCTGGTAAATTACATTTTTATTGATTTGTTTATATACGTAACAATATTCTTTCGCATATTAGTTATTTAATTCGTTGTAATTGCTCTGATCTTCGTGGTATTCTTTAACGTGCCATGCATATATATTGTATACAATTATTTCACAGGTCTTGTATCAAAAGGGTATTTTGGATGTAAATGTTGTGAATCTTCTCTGAAAGTTAGATGGTCCAACGACCTACGAAAGCCAATGTATGATTGCTCCAGGGTATTCCTCCCATAAGAACACCGTTACAGAAGAGCAACATCTGCTTTCAATGGTAAACGAGAGAGAACCCAAAGGCCTCCAATAACGACACTAGTTGAATGGCTTAGAGCATATGAGAGAGAGAAGGAGTTCATAGAAATGTTCGATTCAAAGGGGGAGCCTATGTTCAATGATCCATAATTATTCAACACCTATGTTGAGAAATTTCCCATTGGGATGAAAAGGAAATCTATCTTTTATAACCTCCCATATTGGGAGCATCTTAAGATTACCAACTTATTAGATCCCATGCATATATTTAAAAATGTTTCATCTTCTTTATGGAGGAACATATCATCAAAACAAAGTGACACATTGGATATTAGGAAAGATATTATTACTTCAAAAACTAAAAAGAAACATTGGCCAAGACGATTAGAAAGTACAGGATTAGAGGCAGGCGCTCGTCCCTCTAATTGGTATTTCAAAAAAGGTGATGTCCCTTGGATTTTAAAAAAATATGATATTTATTTGGCAAAGGAAGTTATAATGGGTGTAAGGGTGCCATATTCATACAAGTCTTCACTAAGGCGTTGCTTCACCGTGGATGAACATTTGTCATGGTTGAAATCGCATGACCATTTGAATCTTCTAAGGGTATGTATAATGTCAAAAGCATGATTTTATTAGTTTTTATATTAATAAATTTTATCCCATGCTGGGATCATAAAACATAACTAATTTTGTATATTATTTCATGTGTTTATAACTTTGCAGTGTCATTATCCTTTGTTCGTGCGTGGGTGTGTGAAACATGAATTCCGCCAAAACCTAGGATGTGCCATATCTAAATTATCTGCATTTGTACGTTGGATCGCGTCAAAGGATATTGATGTGGCTAGCATTCCACGGTGGCGTAAAGAGATAGTTGAGATTGTTTGTATGTTTGAGAAGGAACTACTGACGAGTTTCATGGATTTGCAGGTTCATCTTCTAATCCACCTAGTAGATGAGGTTGAATTAGTTGGGGTGGTTTCTGTCATTGGATGTTCTTCTTATAGAGGTACATGAAGAAATTGAAAGGTTTTGTTCGAAAAAGGGCAAAACCCGAGGGGTCTATGGCAGAGGGGTACATATCGTATAAGTCTTTCTATTATGCGAGTGAGTACATCAAGTAGATCGACAACAAACCAGATGCGGTGATTTGGGACGATGAAATGGATGAAGACAAAAGAGAAGGTGAGCTGCTCCAAATGAATGGAAAAAGATGCTTGATAAAGAGTAGGTGACTTATAATTTTTCAAATATACACAAAGTAAATATTCATGTTGAACTTCGATATAATGTATATTTTGATCTCATATGTGCTATATGTCGGTTTGATTTCATTAGCAAATGCAGAAATTGAAGCAATCAATAAATTCGTTCTTTATAACTCCGAAGTGACACAACCATGGGTCGCATTGTACGAACAAAAGAGGATGAAATGAGATAGTGACAGGAAATAATTCAGATGATTTAATGGTAGAAGTGTGCCTTATCCCTATCATTTAAAATAAAATATGCCAAAAATATGCCCCAACAGTTGGGTTGCTGACCAATTCAGAGAGTAATATAGTGCAACCGATTATTACCTGTGTGCTGAAAAGGATGCGCTAAATGTATGGATTGGGTGCACCCACTCGGTAATCATATATTTATGTACATTTTAAACTTAATAATTCACCTTTGAAATGTAATTACATCTATATTTCATATTTTAATACTTGAGTTATTATAAGACATGGAACTATGATTTTTAACTTTTTTATAAGTCAATTTGTTCCCATATATGTGGGCATATGGACACCATTTTCGCACAGAAAATGTCGATGACGGACACATGACACAAGACTATGGAGTGGAAGTCGAGTTCGATCAATCTAGTCGAGCTAGCCACCGTGATCAAAACCTAGTACGAGGGACGTTAGGTTACATAAGAAAGATACAAGAGATCATTGAAGTGGATTTCTCTTCTTTCCAATGTGTTATTTTTAGGTGCAAGTGGTGGGATAACTTTGATCGGAATAATGTAAAGGAAGATCACGGTAGTAGACTAATATGTATCAACTCTAGAAATATGTGGGATGAAGCTAAGTAGCCCTATATTTTCCCCAAAAATTGCAACCAGGTGTTTTTTTTACCCAGATTTGTTGGATAGGGATTGGTGGTTCGTATTGAGACACGGCCCTAGATCAAAACATATTTTTGAGAACAATAGTGTTATCATACCAAGCAAGGTGGAAGATAATGAGGGCGATCATGAGAACCAAGAGTGATATGGTACATGTGTTATTTCATCATTTATACTTTTTAAGATGGGTTTTTATAAAGAAGAGGACTTAATTACCATTATTTTTCGAAACATCATAATATGTATTTTGAATTAATTGGTTTGCATTATGTTAACATTAAAATCATTTCACTTGATAATTTGCAATTATGTTGATCTCAAAAACAATTGCATATTGTATAAAGTTATTTATTTTATAATGTCAATTCCTAAAATAATACAACTACTTGATTGTTTTAAATGTGTGTGAATGATATCTTCAAAATGTATATTGTTATTTTTGGTATGTAAAATCATAATAAAATAATGATAATTCTAAACATGAATTTATTTGCATTATTTTCTAAATTTTATTATGTTACAAAAATTCATATTATTCTAAATTTATTATTTTACAATTATTTATATTCATACAAATTTACAAATTTACAATTATGGTAATTTAACAATATTTACAGTATACATTTTACTTACGGTAGTAATTATGGTTCAAAATTGACAATTAATTTACAATTTTACAAATTTAAAATTTTTAATAAAATTGAATGATGACAAGACATACAATTACAATTAAAATTACAATTTTACAATTTCACAATCCAATTACAATTACAATTTTACAAATATTTTACATACAATTACAATTAAAATTACAATTTTACATATATTTACAATTACTATTACAATTACAATTTTACAATTTTACATACAATTACAATTACAATTTTACAATTTCACATACTATTACAATTACAATTTTACAATTTTACATACAATAACAATTAAAATTACAATTACAATCACGATGCATACATTACAATTACATTTTTAGAATTTTACAAATTTACAAATTTACAAAATTTACAATTTTAATAAAATTGAATCATGACATGAATAGATACAATTACAACTAAAATTACAATTTTACAATTTTACATACAATTAGAATTAGAATTAGAATTAGAATTTATAGAATTACAATTACAATTACAGTCACGATGCATACAATTACAATTACATTTTTAGAATTTTATAAATTTACAAATTTTACAATTTTAATAAAATTGAATCATGACATGAATACATACAATTACAATTACAATCTCACAATACAATTACGTACAATTACAATTACAATTTTACATACAATTAAAATTACAATTTTACAATTTTACATACAATTAAAATTAAAATTTCAATTACAATCGCGACATAATATTTAATAAATACCATGATTTAATATTAGAAATAAACATCACGATCATGATAACTATCGTACAAACATCATATTCGACTAAAATACACACTCAAATTCGCTAACATCATCTAATCATCGTGATCATGATCATCTAACGAAACAAAAGCATTGTATAACATCATCACAATACAAACATCAAATATACATCTCATGTCAAATAACTGTCATCACATACACATCTATCTGCAAGCACATTAAATGAACATATATAACATGACCTAATAATATACACATCATGATGAACACCAACATGTAAATTAAGTACATCAACATGAACATAAAATACATGGGATATATATATACAAAACCGTATGATGTCACCTATATATGACTCGTAATATAAATCGCATATAAATGTCAAATATCCGTGGTACATCAATACTAGTACTAGTCGAGGCCTGCTCAGTCGTTGGTGGAGCCTCATGCTCACATAGATGGCATGCCTGCTCCGGAGGTGCCTGCTAATCAATTGATGGTGCAATCTGCTTGGGAACTACCTACTGATGACTCGTCGATGGAGCAGCTTGCTCAGACGTGGATGGTGCAACCTGTGATGATGGACCTGCCTCCTCAAATGAACCCACTTGCTCAAGATCAGGTGCCTGCTTAGGGCTAGGTGTATGTTGAGATGGTGTGGACTGCTCAGATGATGTTTGTTGATCAGGACTGGATGCTTGCTGCTCATCATGATCTCCACCGTGAGGTGAAGGAGGAGGAGGTGGAGTACTAGAATGATGATCACTACCCTCATGATCATGATCATCAGATGAGGCGCTGCTCTGTCGAGCATCTCCACGATGCCTACCCCTCCTAGCCCATTCTAGTGCTCTGGAAGCTCCTACAATATGACGCATGAGGGTCAACATATCGCGGGGCATGCCTCTCCAAAGCTATGTGAGCCTACGATCAGCTTGAATCTCTCTAATCGTAGCCGGACAAACTCCCTCATCAACTAGCAGTCGAGAGAGTTGGTCGCCCAACTCCATCCTAAATCAGGTGTCCGGCCTATGCCTCAGCCCTGCAGGTATCTGCACCCGATCAGGATCAGTTTTGTGACCCTGATCCTCCACCTTTGCCATCTCCTCATCAACATTTATACCTGGATCATTCAGAGAGGGTGGAATCTCATCCCAAATGAATGTCCCAATATCTACAAAATATATAGTACACAACAATAATTAGACATTTTCATTAAAAAAAATAATAAAACAAGTTAAATAACATGTTAGAATAAATTTGATAATTCTAATTAATTAATTAAGACAATAGATTGAAACTATATTAATTTAAAGAAAACACTAATATTACCTCTCACATCTGGCGGCTCATCCTGTGTGAAGAGGATGTTGTTACACCCTCGCCAATCCAAACTGGCATATGGACATGGCCCCAGAATGAAGGAGTGATCATCAATACTGGATAGCAACTCTAGTGCATTAGGATATATCCTAGCGGGAAAGTCAGACTTGCCCCTCTTGGGCATCATCTGGCCCCACATCTGCATCCATACATGTAGCATCGGCCTACGAGGTTGCCGAAAAAAAGTAGGCCTCGTCTCCAGAAACCTCTCAAAAAATAAACAAAATAAATTTGAAGAAAAAGGGAGGGTCAACCTCCCACGTGCCTAAGAACGACATCTATCTAATGTTGTACAAAACTGCCGCAAAAAAAATCGCAGACCATCTCACAAGTCATGGCTCCTGGAATAAAGAATCAACATAAAATAAAAGCTGGCAACTAATGCGTTTCCCGTCATTGGTATAGTATGCAATGGTCATCAACAGTAGTGAAAGGAACCTCACCCCCTCTGCACCAAATGAAGCAATACGTAACTGACCACCGGACACCTGAAAAATTTGCAGGAGAAACTATATCATCCCTAATGTATCTCTAGGAGTACGCCAACTGACTCCCTGCTGCATAGCCGACGAAGACATCTGGGGACTGGGGAAAATCCCACCCTCTCCTAGATAAGCTTGTAATCAAATATATTTCATCCTCGGTGGGCGTGTACCACTAGCTAGGACTGACCTGGAAAGTCTGTCAGTGGGCATCCCACATGAAGATGAGTTGTCCCAATAACCCATTATGGCCCTTCATGGATGTAGCCTCCTCATAGAACTTGAGGAGGGCTACCTCCCTTAGGAGAAACTGAGTGGTTGTCATAATAGGGCGAGGATACACAAGTCTCTACCTCTCTCATACCTCCCACAGGTGAATCACGTTATACTAGTCCTCCATATGTTCTTGTTGTTCCCTTTGTTCTCTCCATTGACGTCGCTGAATGATTCACATATTAAATACATTTTTTTAATTAAATGAGACATGTATATATATATATATATATATATATATATATATATATTTTTTTTTTTTTTAAATATTTTTTTTTGAAAAAAAAATTTCAATAAGGCGCCCAAAAAAACAGTCACGCACCGGTACTGATGCATAGATTTTTATCACGGACCACTCTTGATGCGCATGGAAATTGTTCGCGCACCACTATTGATGCACATGGAAATAGTTCGCGCACTCAAAAACATAAAATATATTTTGTTTGTGGTGCGTTGATGAAACTATCCGCCCCCGAACGCACTGCCCAACAATAATTCATGGTCAACGGTGCAGTTCTGTAAATGACCACTCCGTTAACTATGTACTAGTGTCGAGAGGGCAGTGCGTTGACCAAAATATGCACCCCGCTGTGGATAGTTAGGTCAGCACACTGTCCTCCTGACATCAGTACATGATCAATGGTGCGGTCTTGTAAACGACCGCACCGTTGACTATGTACTAATTTCAGGAGGGCAGTGCGTTGACCTAACTATCCGCCCTGGGGTACATAGTTTGGTCAACGCACTGCCCTCTCGACACTTGTACATAATCAACAGTGCGATCATTTAAACGATCACACTGCCATGTAAGTTTGTTTTTTTTAAACATGGTGCGCGTTTTTCGGTACTGCATCGGAACCAAGTGCAATTTCCGTTAGCACCATTCACAGTGCGAGCCGAACGGCTAGAGCACATCACACATAATTTTTTTTTTTTTTTTTTCTTTTTAAAACAGTAAATTTTAAGGTTTTTTACAAATGTAATCCACTAAAATGTGTAGTTCTTGAGAAACAAGTAAAATACTTGTACATTTGTGCGTCAAGGAGGCATATTTTTTGAGGAATTGGAGAAACCAAATTTTCCCACAGTGTTTGAAAATTCAAACTCCACAAGGTAGGCAATGGATGGTAGCAGTGCATGCAATGGGAGCATTGATGGCAGGGCGCCTCACACAATATAAGTTCATACCGGTGCTTGAGAGGTGTGGAGCACTGAAGAAGTGAAAATGTAATTTTTCGACCGGTAATATTTTTTAATTTATCCCTGTTTCGGTGCACGGGCTTTTGAAACGTACTGGGCAGTGCACGTGTTTTTGAGATGCACCAGGCCTATTTATGAGTAGTGCACCAGTGCGCTATAGTAATTAGATGCACCGGGCGGGTTTGTACGGAGAGCACGATGTCTCAGTGTGCCAATTTTTAGTACGCACCGGTGCGGTTTATGATGAGAAACGTGCGAGACCAAAAACATCCGTAAAAACCTCCACCCGCCAACCTCCTCTAGAGACCTTCACTACAAATGGATATCTGGGCTATTTTTATAAGGGGTTCCTGAAAAACATCTGCTAGAGGATCTTTTCCTTGTAGTGTCTTTCTGTCATTGGTTCGTACTGCATTGGCCATTCTTCTCTCTCACATGTGTGGATTTAGAAGGACAAATTTCAGAAGCTGAATTACAGTGTCGAAATTACAACATTGACTGCATATTCACCAACATTTACCAAAACCTTCTGGGCATCATTTGACTTTGATCTTTTGGGGATATTTCTGTCTCAGTAGGCCACAAATTTTGGCACAAAAATTGAGGTTTTCTGAGCACTTTGACCGCAAACCAAATTGTAGGTTGACCGCATATTTCAGGACAAAAGTTTGACTGTTGAATTTGTCATTGTTTTGGGATGAATTTGACCTCCTGATCTGGTCAAGTTTTATTAGGGAAGACCAAGCTATTTTGAGGACATTCTATTGTTTCTTTGACCAGTGTTGACTTTCTGGTTAGGGCTGAAGTTTGACTGCAGAAATTGACAAGGTTGTTTTGACTTTGAATTGGGCAAGTCAATTTGACTTTTGTACTCTCTCTCTCTGTTGAATGTTTTGATATAATAATAAGAAGAACTGATCAAAGGGTTTTCTCCACATTGGCGTTTTTCCCTGAAATCCACCAAATATGGTGTCCTATTGTCTTGGCTTGTCTTCTCCATTTTGTTTCATGCTCTATCGACTTGAACATTGAAGTAATTGTGCTAAGCATAAAACATATCACTGTTAACTAAAATTAACATGGTATCAAAGCCCATGTGAAGACAAATCCCAAGAAAGAGAGAGAAAATCAATCAGTAAGAAAGAGTTGTTCGACAAGAATATTGGTCTAGCTTAAATGACGATGACTACATCATACTTCAAATATAAGGATAAGATCAAGGACAAATATTATTATCATGCATTGAAGATGAATTTGGATTTGAATTTGGAAGAGAATGATGACATGGAATATGTGTAGGGAAAAGCGGTGGAGTCTCCTTCAAATGCACATGTTGCTGTAAAGATAAAGTACAAGAAAGGTGAGGTCAAATCTAAAACAATTATCATTGATTCCATTCAAAAGCATTTAGTTGCCTATATTTTTTATTTGGGAACATCTAAAGATATATATGATAAGTTTATTGGGATGTTAAAAGTAGACAATGCAAATCATATACTCTTTATGAAGAACTTCATGTTGAAGGACATCAAGATGGATAGAGGAGAGTCTATCCAATCCTACTTCATGAGGATTACCGAAATCAATAATGATCTTCTATATATCAAAGAAGTTTTTTTTGACAGGGAGATCACTCTCATTGCTCTTGGAGGTCTCACAAGTGAATGGGATGTGTTTAAAACCACCATTATTAACAATGACAAAGATGCCTAGTTTCCATGAAACCATGAATATTGGCTAGATGCACACAAGAAGAGACGAGGATGATGGAGAGAGACCTTTAAATGGAAATGAACCTACTACTTTCTCCACTCATGCAAAAGGAAGAACAATGTATCACATTTAGCCCCCCTATGAAATTTTTGACAAGCAAATAGGGGGCTAAGTCATTGTTGAGTCTTCAAGGAATGCCTTTCCCCTGAAAACCCATCCTCCTTGAAGTCTCTCAATTGCTGTGCCTGATACAAATCCCCCTCTGCTAATAAATTGCTAAAAAGGGCCTATTATTCCCTCCTTTACCCCTGTAACATACATCAATTCCCCTTCTTTCCCCTTGTCCGAATTCCCTTCATTTCACACCCAATTAGCCTCTACTTTGTTCCCCTATATTCCCCTTCTATTCCCCTTCTTACCCTTTGAATTTCCCCAAAATCCCCTTTAAAGTCCCCCCTTAACCTTTGCTGACCATCTTCCCCCTTTATTCCTCTATCGTTCCCCTTCCCAACCTTCAAAATCCATTAAAACGGGCCAAAAACCCACTTTCCCGACTTTATAACAAGCCCTAGCCCCTTTCCCGTTAAGCCCCTTCAACCACTTCCCCACATATGCCCGTCACCCAAGACCAAGCGCTTAAGCCTTGGGGGCCAATCGCAATCGGAAGCCAAGCGAGTGCGAAAATCCTTTGTAACACTGAAAAAACCCGATCCGATTGTTTTATTACGATAAGTCCCGCGATCTGTTCCGCACCGTTGATATGATCTCCAGATCTAACGGCTGAACGCTAATCGCAACCCCCGCCTAATCGTAATCGAAACATGTTAAGTGTGCCCTCCAATCAATCGCTACCCATACTCCCGATCCTCCGATGGTCTTCCCCACCATTGATCTGGACCCAAGATCAACGGCCAACACTCAATCGCGACCCTTGTCCGATCGCAATCGCAGCTCCCAGTGGTGCAGCCCCGATTAAGATCTCCCGATCAAATCTCAGCCGTCCATCCTCTCGCAGATCCGACGGCCATCGCAACTCCTGATTCCCTGATCGCACTGCCCCTCCGATTACACCTCCGTCGTTGATCTGGACTTGAGATCAACGGTTATTGCTCAATCGCATTACCCCCCCCCCCGATCGCTAATCGAAACCCCTTCCCTCCGTCTCCCGATTTGATCTCAGCCATCCGTTTAATCCATGATCTGACGGCCATCGCACTCCCACTCCAATCGCAATCACAAATTCCAAACGATGCCATTTTCCTCCCCTTGCAATTGCGATCTTCCGATTACATCTCCGTCGTCCGTTTCCTCCCGGATCTAACGGATCAGGTTTAATCGCCCTCCTCCTCCGCTGGGTCCCACCTCTTACATGCATTTCGTTGCATTTTTTTGCATTTCCATACATTCTTGCCAAAGTCTAAGGTTTCGATATGTCTGATAAGTCAGCCCGCAGATCAATCTCCACCATTGATCTCCATCTCCAGGCCTGAATCCAACGGTCTGCGCTGCATGATCATACCAAACCCTATTATCCGCGCATTCCACCACTCCACTACATTTTCATTGTTCTTTTACACAAAAGCATTGTTTCCAGCACCGCCGCACTACCATTTCGTCCACCCTGCACCCATTGCTCCGTCTACTGTTTTGTTCATGAGTTTTGCTATGTTGCAGAGTTTCTAGAGGAAGAGGACCGCCGCTGTTCAATGTACTACCTCAATGGCGAGCGGCGCAGTCAGGATCAAATCTAATGAGCCAGTACCATCAGGAAAGTCAAGGAATGGGGCCGTCAGGACTCACATTAATGGAGAGCAGAGTTCAAACACCGAAATCCATGCTGCGCCATTTAAAGATCGAGCTAACTTGACAGAGGCAGTAATGAAGCAGCAAGGATTTTCAGTACAGAGCAGAGGGATTAATGCGCGTCAACGAAGATCTTGAGCCCTGAAACAGAGGTTTAAAGAGGCAAAGCATCATTTTGAAGACCCCGAGGATCGATTCTGGAGATCCTGAACATCAATAAGAGGTAATATCAAGGTTTTCTTATCAGCAGAATGGTTTTCCATAAAGGACGGGTCTCCCATACAGTATTTATTATGCGTCGTGTCCCTGAAGGAGTTTTCCGTCCCAGCTATAGTTCAAAGCAATCTAACATCCATGAGGCATACCTCCCAGCAAGTTCTTTCATTTTGTTCAAATCACCTGAAGTACTACAGCCCGAAGGTCAAATCGTATCCGGAGCAGATATTTCTTTCACGAGGAAGGTGAAAATGATTAGATATACAGAGTATCAAGAAGAATGGGCCTCGGCCCTGCATTCATTGTTGTGCTTAAATGTAACATTTAAAGATTCACCTACCTCCTCAGTCGGTCCTCTGTGTCTCTTTTGCTATAAAGCACAGAGGGATATCATTGTAATGGTTGTTGTTGGATTATCAGTGAATTGCAAGCATTTTTGTCCCGAGCCAAGTTTCCTGTGTAATAGTTGTATGACAGGCTGAGAAATACGATGTATTCAGGCTGAATGTAAAAGCTTTGGGCAGTGATGTACCTGATTGGTATTGTGTTTAACATGATAAGCAGTTTTCATTGGATCCTGATCTACAGTAGTTGGTGATGTTTTTCTTATCTCTGCGTTTATTTCCATTTCATTTCATGTTCTTCTGACTGACATCTGAATGCATGACATAAGATTTACCCTTGTTAGGTACCTTATGTCCCATCTCTCTCAGTCTTTAATGTTTTCTGCTCATATGTGTATCTGAATATTGTTTTTAATTGACTAAACCAGTGTAGTGGATGATTATTGCCTGCTCTCTGATGTGCAAGTTGATAGAATCAGTGTTCAGATGTCTTTGTTAAGATTTAATTGAAAGAGGTCAGGAACATTGGGAGGTGTAAAGCCTGTCGTTTCCTCTTCATAACCTGCCCTTCCATACAAACCTTTTCAAGACCCCTTGTGTTACCTATGGTTTTGTCCAAGCAGGCCTGGAGTTAAATGACCTCTGGCCTGATCTATAGACGGAATCAGATGGTTTTCCATCCTTCATTCTCATTCCTTAGTGTTCCATCCCACCAATCAGTCTTTGAGATCCAAATGCTCTAGATGACTAGCCCAACTGAAGCTTACACATTGAACATAAGTAAATCATTTCTTGACTCCATTGCCCAATGGCCTTGATGTTCCCTGAGTTATCTATCCTTGCCTAGCTTCCTTCTTTACCCATCCTTGTCTCATGGTGAAACCTTCCTTCCTGATTCTCAACAACCAAACTCATACAATCAAACAAACAACCTTGAGCCTATAACTAGCCTAAAATCACAATTGAGAACTTCAAAGACATATATCCTTTCATAATCATAGAGAGATCCCTCTCTGGACCTAGGAGGGCTAGATCCTAAGGTCTGAAAGTGGTTCTATGTTGTCTCATCTTTTGGTCTCTGTCAACCTGGCCAAAACATGGGAACCCCAACATAATGGCGACCATACTGGGGAATTCTAAGTACATTTCGTCTTAAACATTCTTTAAACCTCAGAAACTTAGAACTCTGGTTAGGTTGGCGGTAAGTCACACCTTTCTTGAATCAGCCTCCATTATTGAATATCCACCATACTCTTAGACAGAGCCTGGATAGGGCCAGGTAGCCTCCAGATCTCATCCTCTCTTCAGGGGTGACATATCTGGTAAATGCCCTCCCAGTCAATCTCTGGTTGGAGCTTGTTGCTTTAGAGGAGATTCCTGAAAGGTGATAGTGCCTGAGCACTGTGGTGGAAAGTGTACCCTAGAATCATCCTAAACCCTCCACCTGGCGACTCCATTGTTCCTAAACGTTAAAGACTCCACTGGTGATCAGTAGGCCTGCTGATTATCTCGGTTTCACATCAGACTCCACTGGGAGACCAGTCCCAAAGCATAATGAAGACTCCACAGGGAGGCCAGTTCCCAAGAAAACATTAACCACAGTAGAAATAACAAGTAGGGCTAAGCTGCTTGGCTTATAAACAGCACTCTGGCTCACAGAACCATTCATACAAGAGCTTTCCCTGATCCAAACCCACCTGAAATAGTTGATAATCCTGAGAAAATCCTTAAAAGAACACGTGAGTAGGAGATCAACTATTTCCAGCAACATTCATAGAGCCAATTCTGCACCAGAAGATCTAGCAGCTCTATTAGACCCTTTCTTAGACCTAGACCTCCAAAACATATTACCTAGAACTAGGTCATTCAGTGTTCCAGACCAGCCAGACACTAGGGACAGTGAAACCCTTCCTTCCACACCACCTAATCTCCACTTTCTCCAAAACTTGGGGTTTTCTCACCCTAGATCTGCTCAACAGACTTCTGCTGGTCCTACCATCCCTGTCATCCAACTACCAGCTGCTCAAGCCAACCCTATACCTCATCAGAACATCATCATGGCAGCCTGGTATGCACCTCTAGTTTTACCTCAGCCTCTACTGCCCTTACCAGATGATTATCAATCAAAAATCCCACACTTCCCTGCTAAAGAGCCTACAACCGCACAACAACATGTAGATAAAATGGAGGACTCTTTTGACTATATGGAAGTTGACGACGAAACAATCAAAATGAGAATTTTTGTGCAGAGCCTGGGGGGAGAGGTTAAAAAGTGGTTTAAAAACCTACCTGCTGGTAGTATCCAAGATCTCCCTGCTTTATACCAGACTTTCATCAACAAATGGGAAACTAGAGCAAACCCTCGCCAGCTCCTAGCAGAGTACATGTCCCTTAAGAGGAACATAGGGGAAAGTGTTCATGATTACACCACTAGATTTAACAGTATTTACAACGCTCTTCCCCCACACATGAAACCTCCACAAGGTATGGCCCTGGCCAAATACCCTTATGGATTTGATGCTGACATGGCCTATGAACTTAGGGATAAAGAATATACCACGTTGGAGGATATGCAGAAAGGGGCAGTAAACATAGAAGCAAATCTGATTGAGAAAAGAGCAAAACTGAGATATGAGAAGAGGGTAACATATAGGGATGATAATGTAGCCTCCACGTCTGACCCCAATAATGAACGCGTGTGCAGAGAAATGGAAGAGATGAAACAAATGATGAAAAAAATGGCTGTCATGGTTAGTAACCTAAGCAAAAATCAGAATCAAAACCAAAACTTTAGAAGAAACAACAACACCCCCAACAGACAGAAAGAGTCAGATCAACAAGTCATTCCCCCGTTCCAAAACTTTCTTGATGAGGATGAGGGAATCATAGAAGAGTCTGAAGGGAATGTGATAAACATGTTCGAAATAGAGGACTCAATTCTGAACTGTGACTCAGAGGATGATCAGCCCTCATCTTCATATTGGGATGAGGAAAGATTAGAAACTGAAGAGTACAGACTTGGGTACCAAGATGCCATGTTACAGGTCAGAGAACAATATGGGCTCGGGAGCAAAAAGAACCAAGACACTTCCAAAACCAAAACTCCTGAGGTGACCATCAAAAAGAGGCCTGAAAAACCTTCTAAAGTAACTGTTGTAAACGATAAATCAACAGCTAAGAGTTCTGAGAAAAACCAACAGAAAGGCAACCAAAACAATGAAAAACAAAGTCAACCAACCAGTAGCACTAGCACCTCAGTTAGTGCTCCTGATAAAACTGTGTCTACACATGTACATAATGAGAAAACACAAACTGATTCAGCTACTAAGGTAGTTGCAAATAAAACAGAGTTGAACACCCCCAAGAATCAATCCACTTTCAGTTTAGAAAGTGAGATTGCAAAAATTAAAATCTCTGTACCATTATCTGAGCTGGCCTCTCAGGATGTATATAAAGGCCAAATTTTGAAAGCATTGAATTTAGGGGAATACACTGATTCTGTAAACTTGAATGATGATCAGCCTGCCCTCTTGTTTGGTCCTAAGATTGAAGGTAAGTTTCAGGAAGGGGTAGTACCACCTTTCTATATTAGTCTCAACATTCATGATAAAATACTCCACAATGCAACGCATGATTCTGGAGCCTCACACAACCTGATGCCTAAGGTAGTTATGGAGAGGTTAGGCCTAGAAATCACCAGACCCTATAAAGACTTGTATTCTTTTGACTCGAGTAGAGTAAAATGTCTTGGCTTGATCAAAGACTTGTGTGTGAGTTTGACTCAGATTCCTGCGAAATGTATGGTCATGGATGTAGTGGTGGCAGACGTGCCACCCAAGTATGGCATGTTATTATCTAGATCATGGGGAGCCAAGCTGCAAGGCACCATGCAGATGGATGGCTCATATGCCACTATCCCTATATTTGGCCAATTAAGAAGACTGTATAGAGAATCCCAAATGAAATTCCTATTCAGTAGCCCCAAGAAACCTGAAAATTCACCCTTATATTCTGTGCATACCTACCTTGACTCCTTCATCTTTTGTAATGATGAATCCTTAGAAGAGCCAGAGTCCCAGAGTAGGCATACAAATGAGAACACCGAGCCTATGGACCTTCACATAATGGCCACTCTAGAAGAATATGATCAGGAAAACCATGGGCAGCACACTGAAAACGAAGAGGAAATTAGCAATGAAGCCTGTAGGATCTGTGGTGGACCTCTCACTCCAAGTGAAAAAGAAACAAAACAAGAACAACAAGCTAACCACCTTCCTGACATCCATGGCCTCTATGAACAACAAGATAGCTTACAACCTAGTACAAACCTCCCAACTCAACCTAATGGCGAACCCAGCTGTAGAGGAGAAAGTGAAGTGGAAGTAAACAAAGAGCCCCTGTGGGAAATTAACTTTGATGGGTCCTGTACTAGACAAAGCGTTGGAGCAGGAGTGTGGCTGCGTAACACCGAAAATGACCACCCAGAGAGCCATGCTGTCAATTTGCATTTCAAATGCATGAATAACATTGTAGAATATGAGGCTCTAATCTTGGGCTTAAATCTGTTGAAAAAATTAGGAGCCCGTAGGACAGTCGTGAGAGGAGACTCTGAGTTAGTAATCAAACAGATGAATGGTGAGTATTCGGCAAAACACCCCAGGCTTAGGGCATATAGGAATGATACTCTAGATTTGCTGAAAATCTTCATTGGATATGATTTAGTATCCATTCCTAGGGGTCAAAACGCTATTGCAAATGGACTAGCCTGCCTAGCTAGCTCTTATCCTAAGGCCCCAGTTGACCAACAAATCATCATTCAGACTAAATTCAGGCCTGCAGTGCCATACAATGAAAAATACTGGCAGGTCTTTGAAGGAGACAAACAGATTGAAGATTTCCTGATGGGCAGAAATGAGTTTGAATTTTCTGATTCAGACTCAAAATCTGATGGCAGCTGCCCAAGTGAGGATTCCCCAGATGAACTAGAAACACCTTGTAGTATAGAAATAAATTCTTTTTCTGAAGAAACTGGAGATTCAGCCATAAAACGTGAAAACGCGGATAGAGAAGAAATGGAGGTGCTGCAAGCCAAAGACAAGAACATACCAAGAGGCTTAGCACCCTTAGAGGACCTCTTTGATTTTGATGATGTTGCAAAGAAGCCCACAATAGAACATGCAGAATCAGATGTAGAAGAGTGCAACATAGGCACTGAAGACAAACCCAAAATGATAAAACTGGCTAAGTCTATACCTGCAGACATGAAGAAGAAATACATTGACCTGTTTAAGGAATTCATTGATGTGTTTGCATGGAGCTATGAAGAATTAAAGGCCTATGACACCAACATCATACTACACAAGATACCACTGAAGGAAAATCAGAAACCTTTCGGACAAAAACTCCGTAGGATTAATCCAAAACAATTGCCTGCAGTAGAGAAGGAAATTAAAAATATGTATGAGGCAGGCATAATTGTCCCTGTAAGGTTTTCTGATTGGGTTTCAAACTTAGTGGCTGTAAGGAAGAAGACAGGGGAGATCAGACTGTGCATAGACTTCAGAAACCTCAACAGAGCCTCCCTGAAAGACAACTACCCCTTGCCTAGAATGGAACATATCTTACAGAAGGTAGTGGGCTCTAAAAGAATCTCCCTGCTTGATTTTTTTTCAGGATACAACCAGGTTCTGGTACTCCCAGAAGATCAACTCAAAACAGCTTTTACCACTCCATGGGGCACCTTCATGTATGTGAAAATGCCTTTTGGATTGATGAATGCTGGAGCTACCTTCCAGAGAGCAATGGATATTGCTTTCTCGGATGAGATTGGACACTTTATAGTTATCTACTTGGATGACTTAACTGTCTTTTCTAAAACAGAAGAAGAACACTTAAAACATCTGAGGAAAGTTTTTGAAAAATGTAGGAGGTATGGTCTGTCCCTAAATCCTAAGAAGACTGTTTTCGGGCTGCAAGAAGGTAAGCTTCTTGGCCACATTATATCTGAGAAAGGGATTAGGATAGACCCCCAGAGAGTTGAGGGAATACTTCAAATTACACATCCAAGAAACATCAAGGAGCTTCAATCCTTCATTGGGAAGATCAATTTCCTTAGAAGATTTATCCCCACTCTTGCTAAACATCTTAGGAAAATGACTAAAATGCTAAAGAAAGATGCAGGAATCAAGTGGACTGTTGAAGCCAAAAAATCTTTTGAGTCAGTAAAGCTTGCACTCACCCAGGCCCCTGTCCTTATCAGCCCTGACTTTTCAAAATATTTTCTGATCTTTTCATTCGCTTCCCCACACACAATAGCTGCAGTTTTGCTGTAGAAAAATTCGGAAGGTAAGGAACATCCTATAGCCTTCTTCAGTAAAGCCTTGAGAGATGCACCCTTAAAGTACAACATCATGGAAAAGCAGGCCTATGCCCTGATTAAGGCCTTAAAAGACTTTAGGGTGTACATTCTGCATTCTCACACCATTGCCTATGTGCCAAATATAGTGGTCAAAGATATCTTGTCCCAAGACCCGGATGGGAAAAGGGGCAAATGGATTGCTACAATTTTAGAATATGACATTGAAATCAAACCCACCAAGCTGATCAAAGGTCAAGGCCTGGCCCAATTAATGGCTAAATCTAATCTACAGGCCCTTGATATTAACATGATGAATGCCCTGGATGAGCAGGAAGGATTATCCCATCCAACTGTTGAGGAGCAGTTTCATAACTCTCCTTGGTATGATGATATCCTTTACGTGCTCACACACCTCAATGCCCCCCCGGAACTGTCCAAAACAAAGGCCAGATTCATAAAACTCAAAGCTAGAAATTACTGCATTATGAATGAGAGTCTATATTGGAAAAATCCAAATGGCCTTTTACTGAAATGCTTGTCTGAAACTGAAGCCAAAAAAATAAAACAAGAATTCCATGCTGGGGAGTGTGGAGGCCACATGAGTTGGAAGGCCACTGCAAATAAGATACTCAGGGCTGGTTACTATTGGCCCACTCTCTTCAGTGATGTCCATAAAATGATCCTCACCTGCCACAAATGCCAAATTTTTGAAGGCAAAAGAAAGCTCCTCCCCCTCCCTCTTCAACCTATCACCATAGAAGGTCCTTTCATGCAATGGGGCTTAGACTTCATTGGAGAAATTCACCCCTCTTCTTCTGAGCAACATAAATGGATCTTGACTGCTACTGATTACTTCACTAAGTGGATTGAAGCCATACCCACTAGGAATGCCACTGATTCTATCATCATTAGGTTCCTAGAAGACTTCATCTTATCTCGGTTTGGCTGCCCAAGGAAAATAATCACTGACAATGCTGTTGCTTTCGGATCCAAAAGAATGATTGATTTCTGTCACAGGTACGAAATTGCACTTGGACATTCAACTGCCTATTACCCCCAGGGTAATGGCTTAGCTGAATCATCAAATAAAAGCCTGGTTACAATCATTAAGAAGCTGCTGGAAGAGAATAAAAGGTCTTGGCATAAAAAGTTGATACATGCCTTGTGGGCAGACAGGCTCACTACAAAGAAATCTATTGGCATATCACCCTTCCAGCTGGTTTATGGGACAGAAGCAGTTTTTCCTACTAGCCTTGGGATACCAGTGGTAAAGCTTATTCAAGAAATCCAATCAGAAGAAGACATCATGATAAGGAGGATTAATGAAACAATCCATCTCCAGCAAACAAGGGAGCAAGTTTATGACAGAGCTGTCAGAGTGCAGGAAAACATGAAGAGACAGTTTGACAAAAGAACCAAAGCAACAAATTTCAAGGTTGGGGACAAGGTCCTGAAGTGGGATTCAAGAAGAGAGGATAAAGGCAAACATGGCAAATTCGACAGCTTGTGGCAAGGTCCATTCATCATTCAGGCCACTGTGGGTCCTAATGCATTTTTCTTACAAGAACTCGATGGTACAGAGCTGTTTGGGGGTCCTGTCAACGACAGGATGCTCAAAAACTATTTCTGCTAATTCTCCATTTCCAGTTTCATTTCCATTGTATATACCGTTGCAAATTTTCATTTTCAGCAAAAAAGTGAAGAAATTGTTCCAAAAAAAAAAAAAAAACAGAATGAAAAGAGAGGTTCAGACATGCTCAAAACATGAACCTCTGAGGCAAAAGGATTGGCTCTAATAAACTCAAGATCTGAGCCAAAGGGAAGAAGAATAGCTGGTCCTTACAAGCTCAAAATCTGGATCAGCAGTGAAAGAAGATCCAACTCTAATATGCCCAAAATCAGAGCTGGAGCAAAGGAAAGAAGTGACTCAAATATGCTCAAAACCTGAGTCACAAGAAAGAAAGAAGGATGTTTCACGGTTGCAAAATTCCATGCCTTCACAGTTTTGTTTTCTTCAAGTTTCTGCCCAGCAAGTCAGACAGTCTAATCCTGGCTTGGCTGTGTTTAAATTTCCTGTCTTAGAATGTAGGTGAAGAAACCTGTTGGACAGTTTAATCCCAACAGGTAGTAGTTTAGGTAGAGAATTGTATGAGGCCAACAGTCTAATCTGGCCTCATGGAGAAATAAGGGTAGAATTAGAATAGGTTTGTTTTTGTTTTGCAAAATAAAATGTAAAGGGTCTGCTAGTTCAAATGCACCCAAGGGAAAATTGTTAGAGTTCTAGTTTGGGTAGGTAGATTGGTTGGGAAAATGTTTCTGCTAATTTGTGTATCTAATATATTGTGGCAGCTAATCTAAAGAAAGAAGGAAGATGGCTTATAGCAGCAGGCATCTAGCCTACACCAAGAGATCATTTTCTGAATTCTTGACTCCTTCAAGAAGAAGCCATCCCCATGTGGAGCCACTGTTAGCCCCCCTATGAAATTTTTGACAAGAAAATAGGAGGCTAATTAATTGTTGAGTCTTCAAGGAATGCCTTCCCCTGAAAACCCGTCCTCCTTGAAGTCTCTCAGTTGTTGTGCCTAATACAAATCCCCCTCTGCAAGTAAATTGCTAAAAGGGCATATTATTCCTTCTTTTACCCCTGCAACATACATCAATTCCCCCTCTTTCCCTTTGTCTGAATTCCCTTTCTTTTACCCTCATTTAGCCTCTTTTATCCCCCCTTGGCTCCCCTTCTATTTCCCCGTTTACCCCCCAAAAAATCCCCTTAAGTCCTTCCCTTACTCTTTATTTCCCATTTTTCCCCTTATCGTTCCCCTTCCCAACCTCCAAAATCCACTAAAAGGGGTAAAAAACCCACTTTCTGACCGTGTAATAGGGCTTAGCCCCTTTCCTGCCAGTCCCTTAACCACTTCCCACACATGCCCGTGTGCTGGGACCAAGCGCTTAAGTCCCAGGCGATAATCGCAATCGGAAGATCGGGCGGGTGCAGATTCCTTTGTTATAACGCAAAAGCCCGATGCGATTTGTTTAACTCGCTAAGTCCCGCGGCGTGTCCTACACCGTTGATCTTCTGCGATGATCCGACGGCGGAACGCCAATTGCAACATTCACATCGTAACCTCCGATTGATCGCAAGCCTCCTGCTCCGACCTCCGATTGCGATCCTCCGATCCATTCTGAGCCATTGATCTGGCCTTCAGATCTAACGGCCAGCGCTCAATCGCAAACCCATGTCCGATCACAATCGCAAACCCCAGTTGTGCTGCCCCGATGGTGATTCCCCGATTGCATCGTAGCCGTCCGTTCCCTTCCAGATCCGACAGTTGGCGCTTAATCGCAACAACGCTCCGATCGCGATCGCATCCCCTTCTCTCCGCCTTCCGATTTCATCCTGGCCGTCCATCCTCCCGCAGATCCGACGGCCATCGCACTCCCGTTTCCTCCAATCGCAAGCCTTCCCCGCTGTCTGCTGATTCAATCCTAGCCGTCCATCTGTTGCACGATCCAACGGCTGTCGCTCAATCGCAACCCCCCTTCCGATCGCAATCGCAAGTCACATTGGAACAACTCCGATTGCGATCCTCCGATTTAATCTCCGCCATCCATTTTCCCGCCAGATCGACGGTCAGCGCTCAATCGCAGACCCTTCCCGATCGCAATCACAAGTCCCTCTTTCCGTCTCCCGATTAAATCCTGGCCGTCCGTCTGTTACATGATCCAATGGCCATCACTCTTCCCTTTTCCGCTGATCGCGAGTCCTTCTCTCTGTCTTCCAATTCAATCTGGACCGTCCTTTTCTCCGCAGATCAACAGTCATCGCTCAATCGCAACATCGCCCCGATCGCAATCAGAACTTTTTGAATGTGTCACCCTTGCCCTCCCCCCGATTGCGATCCTCCGATTTGATCCTAACCATCCATCAGATCTGGGATCTAATGGTTAGGATCTAATCGCCCTCCGCCTCCGCTGGGTCCCACTCTTTCATTCATCTCCGTCGCATTTCATGCATTTCGTTTGTTTTTGTTAAGTTTCATACATTGTTACGCCGGTCAAATCTCCGCCGTCGATCTCCATCTCCAGGCCTCAATCCAACGGTCTGCGCTGCATATTTCTACCAAACCCTATTGTCTACACATTCCACCACTCCACTGCATTTTCATCATAATAGCTTTGTTTCCGCCACAGCCACACCACCGCCTCGTTCACCCTGCATTCATCGCTCCGTCCACTGTTTCTTCATAAGTTCGCTGTGTTGCAGAGTTTCTAGAGGATGGGACCGCCGCTATTCAATGTACTACCTCAATGGCGGGCGACGCAGTCAAGATCAAATCTAATGAGCCAGTACCATCAGGAAAGTCAAGGAATGGGGCTGTCAGGACTCACATTAATGGAGAGCAGAGTTCAAACGCCGAAATCCTTCCGGTGCCATTTAAAGACCGAGCTACCCTGACAGAGGCAGTAATGAAGCAGCAAGAAGTTTCAGTACAGAGCAGAGGGATTAGTGCGCGTCAACGAAGATCTTGAGCTCTGAAACAGAGGTTTAAAGAGGCAAAGCATCATTTTGAAGACCCCGAGGATCGATTCTGGAGATCCTGAACATCAATAAGAGGTAATATCAAGGTTTTCTTATCGGCAGAATGTTTTTCCATAAAGGACAGGTCTCCCATACAGTCTTTATTATGCGCCGTGTCCTTGAAGGAATTTCTCGTCCCAGCTATAGTTCAAAACAATCTGACATCCATGAGGCAGACCCCTCAGCAAGTTCTTTCATTTTGTTCAAATCACCTGGAGTACTGCAGCCAAAAGGTCAAATCATATCTGGAGCAGATCTTTCTTTCACGAGGAAGGTGACAAAGATTAGATATACAGTGCATCAAGCAGAATGGGTCTCGGCCCTGCATTCATTATTGTGTTTAAATGTAACATTTAAAATTCACCTACCTCCTCAGTCGGTCCTCTGTGTCTCTTCTGCTATAAAGCACAAAAGGATATCATTGTAATGGTTGTTGATGCATTATCAGTGAATTGCAAGCATTTTTGTCCTGAGCCAAGTTCCCTGTGTAATGATTGTATGATAGGCTGAGAAATATGATGTATTCAGGCCGAATGTAAAAGCTTTGGGCAGTGATGTACCTGATTGGTATTGTGTTTAACATGATAAGCAGTTTTCATTGGATCCTGATCTACAGCAGTTGGTGATGTTTTTTTTATCTCTGCATTTATTTCCATTTCATTTCATGTTCTTCTGACTGACATCTGAATGCATGACATAATATTTACCCTTGTTAGGTACCTTATGTCCCAGCTCTCTCAGTCTTTAATGTTTTCTACTCATATGTGTATCTGAATATTGTTTTTAATTGACTAAACCAGTGTAGTGGATGATTATTGCCTGCTCTCTGATGTGCAAGTTGATAGAATCAGTGTTCAGATGTCTTTGTTAAGATTTAATTGAAATAGGTTAGGAACATTGGGAGGTGTAAAGCCTGTCGCTGCCTCTTCATAACCTGCCCTTCCATACAAACCTTTTCAAGACCCCTTGTGTTGCCTATGGTTTTGTCCAATCAGGCCTGGAGTTAAATGACCTCTGGCCTGATCTATAGATGGAATCAGATGGTTTTCCATCCTTCATTCTCATTCCTTAGTGTTCCATCCCACCAATCAGTCTTTGAGATCCAAATTCTCTAGATGACTAGCCCAACTGAAGCTTACACATTGAACATAAGTAAATCCTTTCTTGACTCCATTGCCCAATGGCCTTGATGTTCCCTAAGTTATCTATCCTTGCCTAGCTTCCTTCTTTACCCATCCTTGTCTCATGGTGAAACCTTCCTTCCTGATTCTCAACAACCAAACTCATACAATCAAACAAACAACCTTGAGCCTATAACTAGCCTAAAATCACAATTGAGAACTCCAAAGACATATATCCTTTGATAATCATAGAGAGATCCCTCTCTGGACCTAGGAGGGCTAGATCCTAAGGTCTGAAAGTGGTTCTATGTTGTCTCATCTTTTGGTCTCTGTCAACTTGGCCAAAACATGGGAACCCCAACATGTCGAAAGAGACAGGGTCAAGGATTCAAAGAAGGAAGAAAAGGAAGGTGCTATAATTACAATAGGTTTGGCCACTGTGCTAGAGAGTGTCCTCACAAGAAGGATACTCGACGGGATGATGACAAAAAAAAAAAAAAATCACAACAATTTTAAAGGAAATGTAAATAAAAGGAATAACAGGTTCAATAATAAAGGAAATAGGAATGCTCCCACTGCTCGATATGGTAATGGTCGACCTCCCAAAAGGATGAGAAACCCTAGGTATGTGGAAACTAATGTTGTATAAAAACAAAAAGGATTTTATCTTATTTTTTCCCTCTCTACTGCCTCTCCTCTGAATACTTTGGATCATTGGTTGATTGATAGTGGAGCCTCAAGGCACTTCAATGGGTACAAGGAGTCTCTCTCATATTTGATTGAAAATAAGACTAATTTGGAGATCATACTTGGAGACAATACCACCTACCCCATGAAAGGGATAGGGACTATCACTCTTCACTTAAATCAAGGTCAAACCCTTCATCTATAAGAAGTATTGTATGTACCTGATTTGAAGAAGAAGATGGTGTCTATTTCTGCGATGGAAGATAAAGGCTTCAAGGTAGCATTCATTGATGGAAAGGTATGTATTTGGCAAAGAAACCCTAAAGATGAATTTACACTTGTATTTAGGGTTGAAGGTCTCTATCAAGTTGGAGGAAGTCCTTTGGGAGCTTTGAATTGTGATACTTCTCTTCAATTTGAATTATGGCACTGAATATTTTCTCACCTTCATTACAAATCCTTACCTAGGGTAAGGAAGATGGTCATAGGTATGCCCGATTTCAACATAGATCATGAAGGTGTTTTTTAGGGTTGTGCAGCTGGAAAACATACAATGGGACCATTCCCTTCAAGTGAAAGTCAAACTACTGACATTATTCAATTGGTACATTTTGATTTATCTGGTATGCTTCTCGTAACATCATTATGAGGATACTTATACTATGCAATTTTTGTGGATGACTTCTCTCACAAAATGTGGATCGATTTCTTGAAGAAGAAGGACGAAGTGTTCTAATGGTTCCGTTCTTTCAAAGCCTTTGTTGAAAATCAAACATGGAAGAAGATCAAAATATTGAGGACCAATAATGGAATCGAATATGAATCAAATGAATTGAATGATTTTTTTAGAGAGGCTAGCATTAAGAGGGAGACCACCACTCCATATACTACTGAGCAAAATGGAGTTACTAAAAGAAAGAATCGAACAATCATAGAAGCTACCCATGTCATGCTTCATGACCAAGGCCTACCGAAGTTGTTATGGGGGGAAGCTACCAAAACCATCGTATATATACAAAATAGGAGCCTGTATCAAGCATTGGATTTCAAGACACCCGCAGATGTTTTCACTGGTAAGAAACCTGATGTTTCTAATTTTAGAATATTTGGTTGTCCTGTCCATTTTTGTGTGCCTCAAGAGAAAAGAAACAAGTTAGAAGCATCTGGGAAGAAAGGAACGTTTGTGGGCTACAATGAAAATTATAAGGCATATAGAATCTATCTGCCTGTTCAAAGAGAAGTGGAAATAAGCCATGATGTCACTTTCGATGAAGAATCTACCCTTGGGAAAGCCAAATATCTCCTTATCCCAAGGAAGGACAATGATGATGTTACAGGAAAGCAAGATGAATCTCTGACAAATGAACCAATTCTCAATGTTGATGGCTCGATGGATCCCATTGATCCACCTCCTGGTGATCCCTCTACCTCAAGGAAAATACCTTTTTGGCTCAAATAAACTTTCAATGATGTTGAAATACATATTGCTCTAAAAGGGAAATTTCATAAAAGTAAGAAGTCGAATGAGTATCAAGGGTACTTAGCTACTATGAGTACTATTGTTCAATCTAAGCCATTTATGTTCGAAGAAGCCATGAAACACCAATGAATGAGGAGTACGAATCAATCATGAATAATGATGTATGGGATGTGATTCCTAGACCCAAAGACAAGTCTGTGGTCACTTCTAAATGGATTTACAAAACTAAACATGGAGCTGATGGGAGTGTTGAAAAATACAAGGTTAGATTTGTTGCTCGAGGCTTCTCTCAAAAGGAAGGAGTGGACTATGATGAGACATTTGCACCAGATTCCCAATATACCACTATTCATTCTATTATTTCTCTCCATACCTCTCAAGGATGGAGCCTATAGCAAATGGATGTTAAGAGTTCTTTCTTGCATGGCTCGCTTAAGGAGGAAGTCCACGTATAACAACATGAGGGGTTCGAAGTACAAGATCGAAGGACACACATATGCAGGTAGAAGAAAGCCCTTTATGGGTTGAAGCAAGCCACAAGGGCTTGATATGAGAGGATTGATAGTTATATTATGAAGTTGGGATTTACAAAGAGCGAATCTTATCCTAACCTATATTTCAAGGTTGAAAAGGACATGCCTCTCATTCTGGTCCTTTATGTAGATGATCTCTTTCTAACAGGTGCAAAGCCTCTAATTTATTAATGTAGGAGGGAGTTGTTTGAGATGAAGTACCTAGGTCTGATGCATTACTTCCTAGGCCTAGAGATCTGGCAAAATCCAAGTGATATTTTTCTTTCTCAAGGAAAATATATTGTGAAACTGCTAAAGATATGTGGGATGGTGGATTGCAATTATATGTCTACTTCGATGGAACTCAAATTCAAGAAGCTATGTGGAAGTGTTTTTGGGCCTGAATTGGCAATATAACTTTTGGGGGCTCTGATGTTCTTGGTAAAATCCCGTCCGGACATATGATTTGTTGTGAATACATTGAGTCAATTTATGGTCAAGCCTTATCACATACATTGGATTGTTGCTAAGAATCTCTTGAGATATCTTCGTGGCACAATCAACTATGGAATAAGATACACTACCGGGAATTTGAGGCTACATGGATATAATTATGCTGTCTGGGCTGGAAATGTGGTGGATCATAAAATCATGTCTTTATGTTGCTTCTCATTGGGGTCTACTTCAATATCTTGGATGAGCAAGAAGAAGAAATCGATTGCTTTAAGCATCGTTGAGGCCGTATACACTACTGCTACTATGGCATATTGTGAATTTTTTTGGTTGAGAAATATCTTTAGTGCACTATTTGGGCATGTGATTGATACCACCGTGATCTACTGCGATAACCAAAGTGGGATTCGCCTTTCAGAGAATATTGTGTTCCATGACCGCTCCAAGCATATTGATATCAGGTACCATTTTATTTGGGATATGGTACAGCGGGGAGAAATAGGCTCCAACACATCAGGATTGATGAGCAGGTTTCAAACATCCTCACAAAGCCCTTAGGGAAGGTCAAATTCTTAGCCTTTCGGGAGAGACTTGGAGTCATGGAAAGACCCTCCTATGACGGCCCTGCTTGAGTTGGACACTGAGCTCTGGGAGCTCCTTGGGGCTTGGGGTACTTCTTGGAGCTATGAGTGACCATAGGGTGAGTTTTTCACCTTCCCATATTGGTGCACCATGTACAGGGTGAGTGGTTTATCTTCCCTTGTGATACCCCATGATGGTTGACATGTGTGTAGGGTGAGTGGTTCACCTTCCCCTACGATTGCATACACATGTATGTAGGGTGAGTGGTTCACCTTCCCCTACGATTGACATATGTATAGGATGAGTGGTTCACCTTCTCCTATGACATATGAGAAGGATGAGTGGTTCACCTTCTCCTATTGATGCCCCATCATACATCCTACTCATGTAGTCCATGACTCATTGGAAGTACCTCTCATCTAACCAATGAGTTGGGAAAAGTGGATAAGGACCATAACACTATCAATGGAGGCATCATGTACTGTCGTTCTCCCTATGTATATGATGCATCGTGTTCAACAAATTGATCCGGGATCAAATGAGGTTATACCTCTGGACTGACTTTTGTCTCTGGAGATTGGTAAGGTCTTGTGACTCACTCTTGACAAATTCTTCTTCATTATTACATCATGGTTCAACAGAGCAGAGATGAGATAACAGAGACGGTACATGATGACATGATCGCATGATGATCGATGATGGTAAATGGATTGGAAGGTATAATTCTCCCTAGTTGAGAGGGAGTGTTAAATTTAGCAGCCAGGGCCAAATTCCACCTCGGTACAACTCATTTTATGGAGATGATGATTGCGTTAAATTACTCTTTTCGAGAGCACCAAAATTGATATAAATATCATCCCATTTGGAAAATTGGAAGTGTAGTTTTGAATTTCTGCCCACATATGTGTAAATTGTTCAGGTCAACCATATCAACATGTAGGCTCGAGAAGCCTAATGGACATGTCTCTTCACCCACAGCGAATTGTATAAATACAAGTGACCTCTCACCTCATTTGGTATCTTCATCACACACACATTCTCTCTCCTTCTATCTTTGGTTTGTACTACATTGGCCATTATTCTCTCTCACACTCGTGGATCAAGAAGGACAAATTTCAGAAGCTGAATTACAAGGTCGAAATTACAGAGTTGACTTCATTTTGACTAGCGTTGACTAGCACATTGTGGACATCATTTGACTTCGATCTTTTGGGGATATTTATATCTCAACAGGTCATAGCTTTTGGCACAAAAACGAAGGTATTATGAATACCTTGATCATAGACCAAATTGCAGGTTGACCGCAGATTTTAGGACAACAATTTTACCGTGTTTGACTGTTGACTTTGTCACTATTTTGGGTTGACTTTGACCTCTTGATTAGGCTGAGTTTGATAGGGGAAGACCAAGCTATTTTGAGGACATTGTATTGTTTCTTTGACCATTGTTGACTTTCTGGTTAGGGCTAGAGTTTGACTACAGTTGATGGCATAATTTGACAGGGTTTTTTTGACATTGAATTGGGCAATTCAAATTGGCTTTTGTACTCTCTTTCTCTGTTGAACATTTTTATATAATAATAAGAAGAATGATCAAAAAGTTTTCCCCACATTGGGGTTTTTCCCCTGCATCTGCTAAATCTGGTGTCCTCTTGTCTTGGCTTGTCTTATGCATTTTGTTTCATGTTCTATCTACTTGAAAATTGAATTAATTGTGCTAAGAATAGAACATACCATTGTTAACTAAAATTAACAAGTTTTGAGTCCCACATTCATGCTTGGAATATGGCACAGGGTTATTGTCTGAAATAAAGATTTGGTTCAACCAATCTATTGTCGGGTGGTTCGTGGAAGTTTGATCCAGACTTATTCAGGGATGCAATAAAATACATAAGTAAAAATAAACGTAGAGATGCAGCTGGAATAACACTTCATTTCATTAATATCAAACACTGACAAATGCTTACAGATAAAATGGAAAATAAACTAGCTTGGGCGATGGTAACTTATCTATGAGAAGAGATGTGGTAGCCACATGCCTATGAATTGTGTTACAATGAGGTTGAAAGGCCTATTTATTATTGAGAAATAATGGAAAACCCTAAACATCCAAAAACATAACCCTAAGAGATGAGGTGCCAAAACTATGGGCCCCGTTTGGGTAAATTGGTACATCAACTCCCCGACGACATAACTTTGGCATACGATCTTCGCTTGACGTGCACAATACCTCATTAGAAATATCTATCTGAGGACTAAAATTTTTTAGTGATAAACATTGGTTAATTATCCATGTTGGTCTTGGTTTTTCCAAAAAATGTCGTTTAGGGCCTCAAAATGGCTCCGGAAGTTCAAGACCCAAAAATTGCCAAAAATAGTAAATTGTGCTACAATAAGGAACTGAAAAACTAAAAGAAACAATGGTGGGGGTCCAATTGGAATAGGCGAGTGGTCACTAATATCCACCTGGATCAGTCCTACCCCCTTAGTAAGAAATGGTCCCCATTGTGTTGAGTCCCTCCATGAGATGAGGAAACTTCTGCTGAACTTGGTCCCTGGTGAGCCACTTGCCCTGGTGAAGGAGTTGGCCTAATTTGACAACTCGGTATAGCTGGATCCTTTGTTATTGTGTGTGCTTGATATATGTGTCCATGGTTCGATCAATTGTGGTTTTTTACATGCAGTTTGGGTTTAACTCTGTTGGTGTGAGTTGTTATGCAATGTTGGATGTGTCCAACAATGGTGGAAAGTAGGGACGAGGGCGATTCACATTGAACACTAGGTGCAAACCAAGGATTGGTGGAATACTGAGCTAGAAGGCATTATCCTCTACTGCCTTGGTGATGGTGTATGGCCCATATTAGAGTGGGTGAAGCTTGCAGTGGGGGCCAATGAGGCGCTCCTTTTGTAAATGTAGCAAAACTTTGTCGCCCACCTGGAACTTTTGTGGCACCCAATGTTGATCATGTCACTTCTTGTACTTAGCATTGGCTTTATCCAATATGTCATGGACTTGTTGGCGGATACGCTGAATGTGCTCAATGAAGTTGTTCGCCTTGTCAGCTTTGGATTGGACATGATCCGAATCTGCTTGAGTAGCTGCAAATGGTATGGCTACATAAATGGGACATAGTGGTTGGAATCCCAAGCCCACCTGAAAAGGGCTTTGGCCAGTCGAGTTGTGGAGAGCCTGGTTATAACTGTGCTGGACATAGGGGAGGCTTTAATCCCATGTGCATGGATGCTTCGAGTTGTACATGCACAGAGTGTGTACGATCATCTTGTTGACGACCTCTATTTGGCCATCAATTTTGGGGTGGAAAGTTGTGGAATTAGTGAGTTTGGTGTCCAACATCGATCAAAGACTTGACCAAAATGTACTTAGGAACCTACTATCCCGATCAGAGATAATGGACTGTGGGATCCCAAAGTGTACCCACACTCATTCAAAGAAGAGTTTAGCAGTGGCTTATGCTGTGATATTCTTCTTGTAGGTGTCCATAATGACCATTTTATAGAATTTGTTGACGACCAAAAAAATGCAGTCATTTCCATGCTTGGTAGAAGGAAGGCCCAACAAGTAATCCATGGAGATGGATTCCCAAGGTTGACTAGGGGTAGGCAGTAGAGTATATAGGCCTTTCTTCTTGATTATTGGTTTGGAATCGATTTCAAATGACAAAGTAATACGAGGATGCGATGTGCTTGTTCCCAACATCATGCCGAAGGTTAAGCCTTCAAAGCCTTAACCAAGTATTACCTATTTTCTCGACCACAAATGTCATGAATCATTATCAAGCAGGAGGTAACTCCTCAAAATCAGAATGTGTATTAGCTGAATAATGCACATGGATTTATACATGGAGGTGAGGCTATTGGGATTCATCTCCCAATGACTCTTGGCCTTCCTTATTTCCTAATATTAATTAATATACAATATTAAATATGCACACCCATCCATAGGATTAGGTATCAACATTCCCCCCTTTAATCCAAAGGGATGTTGGTGAGTCCAGGCATCGATCTGAACTTTTCAAAATTTTCTCTTCCAAGTGCTTTGGTGAAGATGTCAGCAGTTTGCTCATTTGTGGAACAATGATGTAGAGGAGGAATTGCTTTACCTAACTGAGAAGGAAGAACTCTTTGCGTAACGCGGCTATTATTCTCTCTGCTTTTAGCCAGGTTGTTCTCTTCAATGATATGTTTGAATTGCCCATAATTTCTAACATCTTTTGCTCATAGGCCGTTAGCTGAGAAAATGCGCCTATCTGTGGATCCTAGCATGGTGGGAGGCCTACTTCTACCAGCTTGTTCCACTCTCGGTTGAACATCTCCACTCCTTTCGAGACTAGTGCCAAACAACCCAGTGCGTTCGCTTGTGCAGTTTCTTTCTCGATTACTCTTCCGACCTCCATAACCGTCCTAAAACGGTTAAGTATTCCCTGCGCACGCAGTTCATCAGGCGAGAGTTCATTTAGGTACTGGATGTATTTCTTGGCTATAGTGGCCTTTGCTTCTCTGTCTGTGCGTCCATCCTGTAGCTGGGATTTGAAGTGGTGGATTGCGATCTTCTTGTCATTTATCAATGCGAGAAGGTCCCAATGCTGCTTAACCTTTGATATGATATCTACCCAAACCAGTCGCTGTGCTTCCACGATTGACATATTGCCCTTGATCTGCCCCTTTAAGTATTTGATGGACTTATTTCGCGCCTGGGTTTCTTTGCACAGTTTTTCCACCTCTTTTTGTAGGGATGTCGTCACCTTCTGGTTTGCTGCTAGGGTGGCCTTAGTATCCTTTAGGAGCTGGTGAACTGAGCGGGTCTCATCCTCTAACACCTTTAGATCAGACAGGGCCTTGGTGAGCTGTTCAGGAGCTGTCTCGGGCTCACACGACACGGGGATCATGCATGTATGCTGGTCCCATTTGACCTTCCATTTTGACAGCCTGTGTTTCAGTCCGACAATTTTCATGTCCTTCTGGGCGTTCTCTTCCTGTTGCTAGGCAAGTGAGTCAGCAAGAGCCGCATTCTCCTTTTCTACCTGGACGAGCTCCTCTGTTTGTACATGTTCTTCGCGAGACATGTTCAACTTTCGTTTCAGCTCCAGGTTCTCCATTTCTAACTTGGCAAGAAGTTTTTCCCATGCTGCATCCTTATCAGCTCCCTTCTCTCTTATCGTTCTCTTGAGGATTTCCAGTTGGGTGTGGTTGGCTCTGGCGCTAGCCTTCTCTCTCTTCTAGTGCTCTATTACTAGATTGTACTTATTTTCGAGCTTCTTCAAGGCTACTGCATGTTTCACTACCTCAATATGTAGCATATCCCCAATACACTGGTGTAAGTCTAGCTTGTCTAGCGGGGGAATGTTGGTTAAGTTGAGAATGATTTCCAAAGCTTGATATTGGGCTCCAGAAGCTGAGGGCTGCAATGCTACTTGTTGAATAACTAGTATAAGTTGTTCTTTATCCATATCTAGCACCGAAGAAAGCCGAGAATGGTGCTTATCCACGAACCCTGCCAATTCGGCCCTCAATTTTTGCTGGGCGAATCTATTTCTGATATTTATTTCCTCCCTTGTCTCTTGCCTGTCCACCGTGACTGCCTGCGAAAGCTTTGAGGGGGCCGACGAGGAGGCATTTTCAAAAGAAACATGAAAACCTGGCTTGTCCTTGTCAGGTCCCCCAAACTCAGGAATCTCCTCATAGGATAGCTTGGCCCCTATGTCATCTGGGCCTTTAGTCTTCTGTTTTTATTAGGGTGAGTTTCCTCATCAATGTCCATGACCTCCTGGCTTCTTGAGGGGCCTTCCTGTCCCTGTTCCTTTGTTTCAACAAACACATTATCTCCCTTTCCTTCGGCAGCTGAGGACTCGGCCTCCATCTATGCATCCAAAGGCCACACATCAAGGTTAGCTCTCCATTCAATGAAGGGCCTAGTCTCATGTGTATAAGCTGTTGATTTTATTTTCTTCTTCCTATTGGTAAGGATTCCCTTAGGGTCATAGGGCCAAACTTCTCCCTATGGGAGGTTCATCTCTTGCAGCATTTTTTCCATGGTTGAGAGGGCATGCCTCGAATTTATGGTGAAGGGACCAATAGAAGTTGGGAGTTTAAGGATGTATTCTTTATTCGCAGGTACGAAGTGGATTTGGTTGGCCTTCAAGGTCATCAAATGGTCCCGAGAGAGCAAAGATTAGCATAGTGTTGAGTCAGTTGCATCTTTCCATACATTTTTTCCTCTTGCTTTTCACTCACTAAACCTCCCAAATTGTCAATATCATGTGCAAAGAGCATCTAACATGGTTTTAATTATATTTTTGTGTTTGCTATTTGATCTAGATTTTGTTCATTAATTTGCAGAAATCTTGCTACTTTCATGATGCTTTGCCAACTTTCCATGACTATTTTGTGAAACTCTATGCTACAGGTGTCCACAAGGGAAAAGAGCCACATGGGCAGGTCAGGAATGACGTGGACATGGTTCGTGTCCTATTGGTTCAAGAAAACTCGTCCAAAGAAGCCGCGGTCAAAGGCGTCCACATGGAAGTCAACCATGGAGTTTCATGTCGGTTGGACTCTGTTTCGTGTCACATAAAGATCCATACGGCCGTTTCTAAGCCTGCGGAGGTTAAATCGATATTTGTACAGGGTTCTAGAGTCGAATTCAAGCATCCACCTCCCGTAGATCTACTTTCCAACACGGCCATGCTCCTATATCCGTGGACGTAGTGGTCTACGTGCTCTCCACTAGCATGAACATTAGGAAACAGTTATAGTTTGTTGTTATATATATTGCGTTTGCATACGCATATGAAGTTAGTCGTTGTCAGTGAATATAGTCTCTGTTATTTTTAATTAGTCTGCTCTGTAGTGATTACGCTGCACTTGTGCCGTAACATTACCATTCTGTAATGAACTGCTTTTTAATATGAGAAGACTCTTTTTTTCAACTTAATTCGTGTTTGAGGACCGTTACCAAGGCTGTGTAGAGGGCCCCTGCTCAGCTAAGGTTTTGTGTATTAGTGTATATTTCTCATTTCATTTCTTTAAAAATCATTGTATCATAATCCATCCATATGTTCATACTTTGCAGTTGTTTCATTTCTGTTTATACACTTCCATAATTTCCATTTCATTTGTCTTTCATGCTTTATGATTGTTAATCACTGATCAGTGTTTATGTTTTTCAGGTTTTAAGATAGGCAGCCCGGGCATTTTCATAGCTTTTTGACTAATGACATGGAACTAACATTGTTCTGCTGCTAGTTTGCTTTTCATAGTTTTTGTTTAATTTCAGTATTGCTCTGTACATTTCAGTTTTGCTTATCTGCTTCAGTAGTTAAATTTAGATATACTAATCTGCTCATAGCATCTTCAGTTGCCTCCGAAAGCCACAGCTGGACTGATGGTGAGGGATTGCATTATAAAATGTGTAGTTTAGTATTAGTTTCTTTTCTGCAAATTTAGATATACTAATCTGCTCATAGCATCTTCAGTTGCCTCCGAAAGCCACAGCTGGACTGATGGTGAGGGACTGCATTATGAAATGTGTAGTTTAGTATTAGTTTCTTTTCTGCAAATTTAGATATATTAAATCATATATGACATCTTCAGTTGCCTCCGAAAGCCACAGCTGGACTGATGGTGAGGGATTGAATCATGAGTGTATGGTTTAGTATTAGTTTACTTTCTGCAAATTAAATATCAGTTACTCAAATTGTTTATGATTACTTCCGAAAATCATAGTTGGACTAATGATGAAGGATCAGAAGATAAATTGATGTAATCTGATTTAGATTTATTTTGTTGCAATTTTGAATTTCCTTAAGCATAGTTTCTTTTATGTTTAGTTGGCAGCAAGAATAGTTTAGTTTTCATGCTCAATAGTTCATTATTTTGATTTATTAGATTAGCAGCACCTTTTCATTTCAGCAGCACATTTTCATTTTCTTTCAAGTCTTGTCATTGTAAATTTCAATTTGCTTTTTAAAGTTTCAAGTTGGTAAATCATTATAGGGGATATCACTTCCTTGAACAAACATAACCAAACTTGTTTTCATCTTAGAATTTCCATTTTACCTTAGAAAAACCAAAAACGACAAAAAGTTAAGAAATAGGTTATCTTGCACATATAGTGCGCCGCACTTCATCAGCTTACGATTCCCGGATTGACAAATTAAATGCAGAAATTTAGGACACTAAATTGACCAAGCGACTGTTTTACATCCATCGATGGACTTTCCATCCATTCACGAGTTAACTAAGGCAAAGATAGTGGGATGGTGGTCCATTTTGTTGTGGGAGCAAAAGTTTCTTCATAATAAACTCCTTATTTTTGTGCGAATCCTTTTGCCACAAGCCTGGCCTTGTGCTTGTCAAGTGAGCCGTCTGCTTTGTACTTGTTCTTGTAGACCCACTTACAGCCAATTGGTTTCGTTCCCAAAGGTGGATCAACCAGCTTCCAAGTGCCATTCTTTATCAAGGCATCATACTCCTTCTACATCGCTTCTTTCCATTCATCATGAGAAGCGGCTTCTTTGAAGGAAGTTGGTTCATGATCTGTAGACAAACTCAATTCAGAGTTATAAGCAATATCCATATCAACAGGAGAATCAGAATTATCTACATCACCTTCGATTTGTTGAGTGGAACTTCTTGTTCTTGTTTTTCCAACCTCATCAGGATGAACATTCTCCAGTGTCTTTGTCAGCCATTTGGGAGGACCTTTCTGAGATGGCCCAGGCTGGTCATTTGACTGATTTGGGATTGATTCAAGATTCAATCTCCCAATTCTGTCAATCAAATCATCCAATGTGTCATCCGTGGTTGTTTCTTCATGTGGGGGAGAGAGTGCTTCAGGACATGATTCCACAGTTTGATTCAATATCGGAATCCCCCCTTCAAGATGTGGAATCACATTATCAAATTCTTGGAAAGACTTTTCATGTGTGAATCTATCCAGGTGATCAAGTTGCCGCTCAACAACCTTGTCACTCTTGGAAGATTCAAGAAATATGACATCTCTTGCTATTACAAATTTCTTATTTGCTTCATCATAGAGACGATATCCTTTGGAGGTATTGGAATACCCCAAGAAGATACATTTTCTGCTTCTAGCACCAAGTTTGTTCCTTTGACCCTTGGGTATCAAGGCATAACAGGTGGACCCAAAGACCCTGAAATGCTTTACCAAAGGAATGTGGCCATGCCACATTTCAAAAGGAGTTTTGTTCTTAATTGAACTTGAAGGACACCTATTCTTTATGTAAACAGCACATAGAACTGCATCAACCCAAAACATCAATTTTACATTCTTGAAAAATAACATGGAGCGGACCATATTTAAAATGGTTCTGTTCATTCTTTCAGCTACACCGTTCTGTTGTGGATTATATGGCACAATTGTTTGATGTTTGATTCCATGTTGACGAAGATAATTTTCAAATTCGTTTGAAGTGTATTCTTTTCCATTATCAGTACGTAGAGAGCCAATATGTGTTTGTGCATCATTTTCAATCCATGCATGAAAATTCTTGAAAGTTTGAAAAGCATCAGACTTATTCTTCATTAAGTAAATCCAACACATTCTGGTGTAGTCATCAATAAATGTCATCATGTATTTGTTTCCATTTGCAGAAGCAATAGGCATAGGGCCTAAATGCAGACAAACGACTTGATTTTCTATCATATACGGAGTGTAAGATATGGGAAATGGTGTTTGCTGTGCTTTCCTAGAATACAAGCATCATCGCATTCATAGTTTCACAAAATTGGCAAGTAGGTCCATTAACACCATTTTCTTCAACCAGCAGAAACTTTCTATAGTTTAAGTGTCCAAATCTAGCATGCCATAAAAGACTTGATGGAGATATACCTTCATCATGAAATGTGATGAATGCAAAGTTTTGAAACATAATGGATGAACCTTTTGACCTCAAGTTCACCATGAAGTTCTTCTTCTTTCCTATGCCACCTCTTCCTCTGGATGAATCTGGAGCATGAATATTTTCTCTATGTGCCAAGTATGCAGCCTCTTCGGAAGACGAAGGGACTGTCATCTTCCCGAAAGCTTTCTCTCTTTCTGCAAACTTTTTCTCAAGTGTATCAAAGGTGATATGCTCAAGGTTCCCACTTGCTTGCAAAGACTCAAGATAATGTGAGTAAGTCGGATATAATGCCTTAACATATGATATGAGAGGTATGTCCATTTTTACACCAGTGCTATCAATATCATGCATGATAGATCTAACTTCTGAAGCTAAAGCAAGGGGATCATCATTCTTCATTTCAAGACTGAACAACTTAATCATCAATTGAACATTTTCTGATTCTGAATGTGAGTCATAGAGTTCTTTTAGCTTGCTCAAGGCATCATAGGCATTTGAGAATGATGAAATGTGCCGACTCACCTCTTCATTTACGGAAGCTGCAATCAAGGCATAGGCCTTGCAGTTCTTGTTTTCCCAAATGGCGAGCTCTTTGTCTGAAGTGGGTTTTTCTAGTGGATTTCCTTCTTGTCCTTCACAGATTCCTCTCCACAACTCATTAAAAATGAGTGTGTGTTTAATCTTCCGAGACCATTCAAGATAGTTCTCTTTGCCGGAGAGAACCACCCCAACAATAGAGATGAGAGAATGCATTAGTTTGCTGGAAAAAATTCTTCTGAAGAGGAAAAAATTATGCTAGAAAAACTTTCAATTCCAAAGATTTGCTCAATTAAAGGGGACAACTCTTTCTTAGGAAAATATACTCAATTTAAAAAGACAAAAACTCTTTGCTAAAAAACTGAATTCTACCCCAAAAAAATATATGTATTTTTTTTTTGTTTGGAAAAAAAAATTTTGTATGGGAGGTCGATATGGAATGTTATGGGAGGGTGGTATTGTGAAATGGAAGGGCGGTATTATGAATGTGAATGGTATTAAAAGAATAATGAATGGAGGGGTGGTATTATGGTGGGGCGTGGTATTGAAAGATGGGAGGGAGGTGTGTGTGTTATTAAAAGATGGGAGGGCGGTATAGAATAAAGGGCGTGGTATTATATGAGGGCGGTATTGAATATTAAATAATGGCAGGGGTGGTGTTATAACATATGACAACGTATTATATATGAGGAAGGGTGGTGTTATAACGAGAGGGAGGAGCGGTATTACAAGGTGGAATATGGTGATGACGGAGGGAAAGTATTAGCCTGCAGTCAAGCTATCTTAAATTAGATAGGCAAGCGTTAACGGAGTCGAGGAGCGAGGGTATATATGTTGTATTGATATATGGACGGTATTTGTATTGAAAATAGAAAGGCGTTATTATATATGTGAAAGACAACGGTAATGAGGCGGTAATATAGATAGCAGCGTAATATGAAATGGGCAGCGTTTGTACGTTATAAGGTGTGCAAACGCATTAGTTAACAGCGCAGGTAACATAATATAGGCGTATTGTAATGTGGTTATTCATATGAATGGACACTATTTACAACGACGATAGCGTATAAGTGAAGAGAGCGACGTATGTTCCACTATATTATATGACATACGACATTTGTATGATCCAAACTTGCTCGAGTTTTGAATAATGAATGACAAATATATGTGATAGGTAAGTCGAGCAGGGAGATAAGGTTAATCGATAGCGCTGTGTTGCTTGGGCGGACTGTATATATGGTGGACAACGTACAATATATATGGTGGACTGTGTTATGGAGAGTTGGGTGAGGGATGCATTGTAGTGTGAGGAGCTGGCTGTAAAATCCGTGAAGGGCAGAGCAATAGGAGCGAAGGGCAGAGCGATATAAGGATGGGAGGGGGCGTAAGGAAATGGAGATAGAAGTGAGGGGGTGTGAGTGTATGAGCGATGGAGAGGCTGAGAGGCCAAACGAAAATTTAGGAATGGGATCTTTGCAGGACTGCAGAGAGGGGCTGCAATCTGCAGTGTTTCAGGAACTGCAGGATTGCAGAATCTTCAAGAGTTGCAGGAGCTGCAAATGTCAGAGCTATGCAGAGATAGAAAAATGCAGAATAACAGTACAGCAATAATTAGGAGCAGCAAAAACTATTATTAAAAATTGACTGAGCAAAGGAGAGGGAGTTACACCACAGGAAAAAATGCAAATAGTGGGGCTGGCTCTGATACCATGTCAAACCAGGAGGTAACTCTTCAAATCAGAATGTATATTAGCTCAAGAATGCATATGTATTTATACATGGAGGTGAGGCTATTGGGATTCATCTCCCAATGACTCTTGGCCTTCCTTATTTCCTAATATTAAATAATATACAATATTACATGTGCACACCCATCCCATAGGATTAGGTGTCGACA
>JAXQQM020063988.1:0-59427 GCA_034641835.2 Pinus albicaulis | reverse complement strand
GTTTTTAATCATTAGCTCATTTTCATCAGCTTTCTAGGCATTTTCCTTGTGAACATAAAACCACCAAAAGACCAAAAACATCATAAATCACCATAAAAGACCAAAAACATCACAAAACACTACACACAACGCATTAGGAAACAAGCACCTAGGTACATACAATACACTTCACTTCAGCAGTTTACAAATCCTGGTTGACAATTAAATGAGCTCAGTTTAGGAGACTAGATTGAGACCAAACATTTTGGCGCCGTTGCCGGGGAAGTGAAAACTAGGTAACCTTTTTTTCTTAGCATCCAAAAACAATTTTATGCGTAGGGAGAGAGATTCAAGGGGAAGATTTATAAGCAGCAGAGGCAGAAGTTTGATTTCTAGAACACCACTTGTTTCATCTAGATCCAGAGCTAGTACACCTTCAACTCAAACCCATATTCCATCCTCTTCTTATCCTGGACTTCTAGAAAATCTAAGGTCACCTATTTCATTAGAGAAACCTTCCACTTCATCCACTGAACCTGCCATAGAAGAAGATCTAAAAACTCCTGTTAGGAACACAAACCTTTCCACTTCCACAGGAGAGTCAACCATGGCAGAAGAAGGAGGGGGAGGAGTTTTTAATGGAGAACACACATTATTTGGAGGTAGAGGTAGAGGTAGAGGAGAAGGAGGAAGAGGAGAAGGAGGTAGAGGTGCAAATGGAGGAAGAGGTAGAATAGGAAGCTCTTTTGGGTTCCCTATACTCGATGAAGAAACCAATACAACCATGAAAAACATTTCACCCTCTGTCCTTCCAAACTTCTATGGACTTAAAACTGAAGATCCTGAAACTTTCTTATTCGAATTTGAAGTGCTGTGTAGGACTTATGACTACCTACAAGATGCTCAAAAATTGAAATTATTTCCTTCAACTTTGAAGGGAGCAGCATTGAAGTGGTTTATGAGCCTAATCAGTAGTTCTATTAGAACATGGGAAGATATGAAACAAGCATTTCTAGAGAGATACTTGGATTATTGTATGTCGGTTAATCATAAGGAAGAAGTGTTCAAGATGTTACAAAAAGAAGATGAAAACTTAGAAGATTTGTTGGAAATATTTAATTACAACATCAAAAGGGAAAAAATGGAAAATCTAGATCAAGACACCTTAAAAGCTCTTTTGTTGAAAACAATTAGGGATGAATGGTTGGATATTCTTAACATGATGGGAAAAGGGGATATATCACAACTTACATTACCTGAAATATCGGAGTTATGTATTAACCTTTCAAGAGGGAAATCTAAAATTGTCAAAGGTCCAAGAGATCCCGCTCTTGCAAGGGCAAGTAAATCTGCTTCTGGGACAGTAAGTAGATCAGAAATTGGACACATGCTTGATGATTTTAAGTCTGACATCTTCGGGAGTCTTAGTGAAAAAATAGACACCCTCAAGATACAAAACAAGCAAAAGGCTGAATCTGATGCCTTGGCAATCTTTTGTCCCAAATGTAGAAAGAAACATGCCCTAAGAGAGTGTCCTTTGGATGTAAAAGTTGTAGAAACCTGTGTCATTTGTTCTAAGAAGCATGAGACCAAGAATTGTCCTTCTCTTCCTGGTCTCAAGGCTGTTTTTCAAGAAGAAACTCCTACAGATTCCACAGAGTCTCTTAACTTTGTATCTAGAAGACCTTGGTAGGGACCTCAGACACAAGGATTACATGATCAAATGTATAATCAACCTCCACCTTGGAATTCTTGGCAGCAACCTTGGCCCCAATTTCAAAATCAATCTCAAGCTTGGGCACAAGGATCACAAAGTCCCTATGGAAGATACACTCCATACTATCAGTATCCACCATCCTATCCATCATATCCACATTTTTATCCTCAAAATCCTCAACAAAATTTTCCTCAAAATCTTCAACAAAATTTTCAACAAAATCCTCAACAACATCATCAGAACCAACCAAATCAAAATCAACCACTTCCATTACCATTCCCTCAAAAATCCAATCAATTGCCAGCTCAACCCATACCAAACCCCAATAATAAGAACCCTCAGAATACATACATGATAGAAGGTCAACAATTTCCAACTTATTTAATTACTCCTCTAGACTTTAGTGATGTTCAACTTAGTTCTGGAAGGATACTTGAGAAGAGGAAACCTTCTGTGATCATACAAGAACAAGATAATTCTGAGGAAGACTCCCTACGGGTTAATAAAAGTCTTGAGGAAGACACATCCTTTCAAGATCAAAACATTGAAAAACTAAAACAAAAAGATCCAATAAATCCAACTCCTGTATTAGAGCAACCATCCACATCTACTTCTATACCTCCCTTTTCGGAAAGATTACAAATTGATAGAGGTGTAGAAAAACAGATCATGGTGCCTAATTATGATTTCTTAGATGAATTGAGAAATGTTTGCATTAAAATTCCATTATTGCAAGCCATCAAGGAAATCCCAATTTTAGCCAAAACAATAAAGGAGTTGAGTATGAATACAACAAGAAAAAGAATAAGAGAAACCAAGAAAATTCAACTGGTAGGACAAATAGCAGATATTATGATGGGCAAGATTGCTATTCCAAAGTATCTTGACCCAGGAAATCCAGTTGTCAAAATTCACATCAACGGAATTGAAATTCAAAACACACTCATTGATTTAGGAGCAGCAATAAACATCATGAGTAGACAAATCATGGACAAACTGAAACTTCCTAATCTTCTCTTTACACCCACACTATTACAATTAGCAGATAGATCTGTGATCAGACCAGATGGGGTAATAGAAGACATTCCGGTGTCCCTAGACTCTTGGGAGTACCCTGTGGATTTCATGATCCTGACACCCAAGAATAATCTAGGAGGCCATCCTGTTATACTAGGAAGACCTTGGTTGGCTACAGCCGATGCTTTTATTAGTTGTAGGTCCGGTGATATGTATATTTCTGATGGTAGTTCAACAAATAAATTCACTTTATATCCTCCAGCTAGGACAATTACAGAACTAGATGACACTCAATGGATAGAGGATGAAGAATATTTACAACCACTCTTCACAATTTCAGAAATTAGTGAAGATAATCAAATTCTGAATACTCTAGAAAACTTTGAATCCTCTCCAGAATACAAACATGAATCATTTCAGGAGGGATCCAATATTGAATTTTTGTCATCTAGGCAGATGTCTCTTCATTCTATGGACAAATTTGGCAGCTCTACAAGTGAAATTTTTCCAGGAAAAACTTTGAACATAAACAAAAACCTAGAAAAATCTCAACAAGAGGAGTTAGTCAAAGTATTACAGAGACATTCTTCTGCATATGCATGGGAATACACTGACATGAAAGGGATAAGTCCCAAGACTTGTACTCATCACATCTATATAGAGGCAAATTGCAAACCAATCAGACAACCTCAAAGATGGATGAATCCAAATCTTAGGGAAATTGTTAAGGAAGAATTGCAAAAACTGTTAAATGTTAATTTCATCTATCCTATTTCAGATAGTCAGTGGGTTTCTCCTTTGGTGATTGTGCCTAAGAAAAATGGAAAATGGAGGGTGTGTGTTGACTATCGAGAACTGAATAAAGCTACTCTTAAAGACCATTTTCCCTTACCTTTCATAGATCAAGTATTAGATACATTAGTAGGTAAAAAGTACTTTTCATTCCTAGATGGGTTTAGTGGTTACAATCAAATCCAAGTAGCACTTGAAGACCAAGATAAAACCACATTTACTTGTCCTTGGGGTACCTATGCCTACCGAGTATTTCCATTTGGATTGTGCAATGCACCTGCAACATTCCAAAGGGAAGTATTAGGAATTTTTTCTGATCTGATACATGACTGTGTAGAGGTGTACATGGATGATTTTACAGTTTATGGGGATACATTTGAAGAGGCTTTAGAAAACTTAGAAAAGGTCTTAAAAAGATTTCAAGAAGCAAACCTTTCTCTTAGTCATGAAAAATGTTTTATGATGTTCACTGAAGGTATTGTTTTAGGGCACCACATTTCAGGGGATGGGATTAGAGTTGATGAGGCGAAAGTTGAAGTTATTTCTAACCTATCCATTCCAAGTTGTCAAAGAGATGTTAGAAGTTTTCTAGGATTTACAGGGTATTATCGAAGATTTATAGAAAACTTCACCAAAATAGCATCTCCTCTCTTCAAATTACTTACCAAAGATTGTGAATTTAAGTGGACTTCTGATTGCCAGTTAGCTTTTGAAACCCTGAAAACCAAAATTTCTGAAGCACCTATATTAAGGGGACCTAACTGAAGTTACCTTTTCATATCTCAACAGATGCTTCCGATACAGCTTTAGGAGCAGTATTGGGACAGAAAGATTTAATTCCCTATGCCATCTATTATATCAGTAAAAATTTGACTCCTGCAGAGTTAAACTATACTGTAACTGAAAAAGAGTTTTTAGCTGTTGTTCATGCCATTAATAAATTTAGACACTATATAACAGGCTATGAAACTTTTATTCACACTGATCATTCTGCCATTAGATATTTAATGAATAAATCAATCACTAATGGTAGAGTTATAAGATGGTTGTTATTATTGCAAGAATTCAACATTACTATTCTAGATAGGCCAGGAAAACAAAACACTGTGGCTGACTTCCTGTCTAGAATTCAAAATATCAAAGATGACACTCCGGTTGAAGATCAATTTCCTGATGAATATCTTTTTGCAGTTTCTACTCAAACTCCATGGTTTGCTGATATTGCTAATTATTTAGTTTCAGGAAAGTTTCCTTCAATTATGAATGCAAAGGATAAAAGAAAAATCATTAATGATAGTGCAAGATATTCATGGGTCGCTAATGAGTTGTACAAGACAGGTTCAGATTTGATCATTAGAAGGTGTGTTCGTGAAGATGAGATCCCTGAAATTCTCAAGGCATGTCATGATGAACCTTGTGGCGGACACTTTGCAGATAAGAGGACAGCCTATAAAATCCTTAATTTAGGATATTATTGGCCATCCTTGTTTAAAGATGCTAAAGAGTATGTCAAAAGGTGTGACAGTTGCCAAAGGGTAGGGAAACCTTCTCCTTCATGTGAGATGCCATTACAACCTCAGGTACACATTGAACCTTTTGAAAAATGGGCTTTGGATTTTGTAGGACCTATTAGTCCTCCATCAAGACAAAAGAAATATATATTAATTTGCACTGATTATGTTACTAAATGGGTAGAAGCTAAACCATTACTTGTTGCTAATGAATCATCTGTAGTTAATTTTCTTTTTGAGGATATTTTTACCCGTTTTGGTGTTCCAAGGGAAATTGTTACAGATCAAGGAGCTCAATTTACATCAAGGCTAGTGGAGCAAATGATGGAGAAGTACAAAATCAGACATAGAACATCTACTCCTTATCATCCACAAGCAAATGGTCAAGTGGAATCCACTAATAAAGTCATTGAAGGAATCCTAACAAAGACTGTTCATCTACATATAAGAGATTGGGTAGATAGGCTTCCTGAAGCCTTGTGGGCCTATAGAACTACATGGAGAAACACAATAGGCCATACTCCTTATGAGCTTGTTTATGGAAAGCAAGTTTTTTTTCCCATAGAGTTCCAAATTCAAACCTTCAAAATGGCAGTTCAGCTAGGACTTGATTTAACGGAGGCACAAAAGCATAGACTGGAGCAAATTAATGAATTGGATGAGATCAGACAAGATGCAGTTCAGAAAACAAGTCTAGTCCAACAGCAAAGGGCTAGATGGCATGACAAGTACATCAAGGAGAAGAAATTTAAAGAGGGTGACTGGGCTCCCTTGTTTGATTCAAAATTCAAGGATTTTCAAGGGAAATTTCAGACACATTGGCTTGGGCCATATGAAATTGTTCGAATTTTTGATAATGGGGCAGTAAAAATCATAACTATAGATGTGACAGTTGCCAAAGGGTAGGGAAACCTTCTCCTTCAGGTGAGATGCCATTACAACCTCAGGTACACATTGAACCTTTTGAAAAATGGTCTTTGGATTTTGTAGGACCTATTAGTCCTCCATCAAGACAAAAGAAATATATATTAGTTTGCACTGATTATGTTACTAAATGGGTAGAAGCTAAACCATTACTTGTTGCTAATGAATCATCTGTAGTTACTTTTCTTTTTGAGGATATTTTTACTCGTTTTGGTGTCCCAAGGAAATTGTTACAGATCAAGGAGCTCAATTTACATCAAGGCTAGTGGAGCAAATGATGGAGAAGTACAAAATCAGACATAGAAAAACTACTCCTTATCATCCACAAGCAAATGGTCAAGTGGAATCTACCAACAAAGTCATTGAAGGAATCCTAACAAAGACTGTTCATTTACATAGAAGAGATTGGGTAGATAGGCTTCGTGAAGCCTTGTGGGCCTATAGAACTACATGGAGAAACACAACAGGCCATACTCCTTATGAGCTTGTTTATGGAAAGCAAGTTTTGTTTCCCATAGAATTCCAAATTCAAACCTTCAAGATGGCAGTTCAGCTAGGACATGATCTAACAGAGGCACAAAAGCATAGACTGGAGAAAATTAATGAATTGGATGAGATCAGACAAGATGCAGTTCAGAAAACAAGTCTAGTCCAACAGCAAAGGGCTAGATGGCATGAAAAGTACATCAAGGAGAAGAAATTCAAAGAGGGAGACTGGGCTCTCTTGTTTGATTCAAAATTCAAGGATTTTCAAGGGAAATTTCAGACACATTGGCTTGGGCCATATGAAATTGTTCGAATTTTTGATAATGGGACAGTAAAAATCAGAACTATAGATGAAGAAGAGGTCACTTTTCTTGTGAATGGTCATAGACTGAAGCTATACCACAAGCCACTCTCAAGAGAAGAGTTTGTCAAGAAGTTCCAAGAAAGCAATGATGTGAAGTTAATGAAGAAGAGTCTCTCTCTTCTTCATCAACTTGATTAAATTTTTTGAAGCATTTCTTTGTAAAAAAATTTAAAAAAAAAATAAAGGTATAAACATGAAAACCAATCATTGATTGGCATGTTTATACAGAAAAGATAGGGTGAAAATCAGAGTTTCTCTGACACTCTAACTTTTCCCATTTTTGTTTTTACAAGCAGCTGTTACAAAAATCATAAGCTCAGATCCATAGTGCTTATGATCTATTTCATTTCATTTCACTCCATTCATTTATCCATCCATATTCCATTTCATTCCACCATTCATATTTCACTCCATTCTACATTTCATTCATCTCATTCCATCCTCCATCCGTCTCATTTTTCATGTCAAAATACAAAATTTGATGTCTTGCTGTAAGTGAATAAAACATGTCATGAATTGCAGCACAGTCCTTATGTTCTTTCACTCCATTTCATAAACTGAATCCATTCCATTTCATCATCCACTTCATACATATCATAATCCATCATCCATCTTCATTCATAACATATAAAATTTCACCCATATTCCAAAAACACTCCATTTTCTTGATTAAAGTGCTCTACAGGAACATTCTGCAGCTCAGTAAACATTATGTAGCTGATCAGCCTTTCTGCAACCAGACAGTCTTTCTGCAGCTACAAACCCTGAAGGCATCAATCAGCAGACATTAGAATTGCAACAAAGTGACCCAGTGTATCCATGAATCAAAAGCATCAAGAAAATTATGAAGACTCTTCCAAAGGTGAACAAGAAGACAAAGGCTACAAAAATCAAATGAAAGGCAGAGGTAACAAGTTTAAATTATAATGGCATTTCATTAAAGTTTAGCATAGTTTTAGTTATGGATTGTTCGAAAAGGTTGTTTTAATTGTTTTTATTGATCAATACCAATAAACCCTCCACAGACTTTGGATTAAAATTCCTCATTTCAAATTTCATATCCGATATCATTCAAGCGGTTAAAATGGCCAAGGTATTTGAATTCTCCACATCTCTTAACCAAATCATTCAATTATGATTCCCTCTGCCGTCGTAAAATCTTCCGCCGTCTCTTCAATCATTAATACATTCCCTCCACCTCACTCCACTACTTCATTCCGTGACCACTGCCATCACACCATTCTGTAGCCGGCATTTCATTCCGAAGATAGAGATATTATTATCACCGAGAGCAGAGCCAAAGGATATCAGTTTGAATAGCATTGAGCATTGTAAACGCAGAGCAGAGCAGAAGGGTAAATTTGGAGGCATAACAGCGTGAGGACTTGAAGCCACTTGATTCCGTAGGCAGACAAATATCATTGTGGGCAGAGTTTGAGCATTTTCACTATAAACACAGAAGTGTAGCAGTGTGGAGTTTGAAGTATTTTGTTACCAAGAGACAGAGGTGTTGCAGTGTTGAAAAAAAAACCAAGGGTATTGTAGTGAAGAAATTGAAACCAGTTGTCACTGTCAAACAGAGGCATATCAGCCCGAGGTTTTGAAGCTGTTGCCACTATTAATCAGAGGTATGTCATTCCAAAGTTGAAGCCATTTCCATTCAGAACTTAAAGCCATTTCAATCCGAAAGTGAAAGTCATTGTTTTTGTGGGTAGAAGAGTGTTAATTTGAACATTGAAGAAATAATCATGGGTTTCATCGTAAGGACTGAACCAGTGGGTTCAAAATATTTAGAAGGCTACCCACAATGCAAAGAAATGTTACAACAAATAGGATGGCTTCAATTTTTGGAGAAATTTAATGGCTTCCACAAGCAAGTCACTAAAACATTTGCAAGATCATTTCAAGGAACCGAAGTTGAGGTGGGTGATGTAAAATTTACTGTCACTGAAGTTTTCATTGCAGAGGCTACGAGATTGCTCAGAACTGGAGAGAGATGGTTCAAAAATAGAGAATTCCACAATGAATCCTGGAAACAAATTTTAAAAACACCAGGTATGGATGTTACTGTATTTAAGAAAGGAATTCCCAGTTCTGCACTGAAAAATAGATGGAGAAACATACTACTTCTTCTGCAAAAATTTATTACATGTGAGGGTAGATATGGAACATTTTATGTCTACCACATTAGACTAATGATGCATTTCCTGGGGGAAGACTTAAACCTACCATATTTCTTGCTTCAAAGTCTGAAGAAGATGGCTTCCTGTGTTCAGAGAAGAGTTCAATTTTTAGAGACGACCCTATATCATCATGGTTTAGTCAAAATTTTGATTGAACATCATCTAGCTAAAACAAATGATACATGGGACGATTTCTTGATAAGAAATCATTTGGAAGAAGCAAAACAACTATCACCTGAACCACATCCTACAAAAAGAAGTAGAAAATGGAGGGCTTCAAAAGTTGAAATTGACAAAACAATCCAAGAAAGCAGTGAGGAAATCATTTTAGAGAAGTTGACCCAAATCAAGAGGCAACTTAAGGAAGAAAAGGTAATCAAGAAATCTACCATGGAGAAAGGAGAGGGATCTTCTCAGCCTAGAAGAAGCCACAGATTAAAGGGGAAACTGAAGAAAACACTAATCAAACAAACAGGGGTAATCAATATAGAAGATGAAGAAACATCCATTGAAGAGGATGTTGAAGAGGATTTTTATGAGGGAACCCCTGAAGTTGACCCTGACTAATGAATTAGAACACCTTGTATGTATTTCTTGTAATTTTCTCTCCCCTGCGTGGTTTTTTTTCATAAACATAGCATAGGTTTGCGCAAGTTCTCAGTTTAATATAGTGCGCATGCGCACTGGTTTTCATTGACTACCTGCGCACCCCCTGAGAATTTAAAAAAAATGAATTTTCTCTCTCTCAGAGTCTGATGATAAATTTCTAGAGGTTCAACCTGACTTATACCAACCCTCAGAGTATGTTTCTAAAATCATCTTAATTACCTTAGTGTCCTTTTGAGAAATAATCCCTTTTTCATTTTCGGGTAGGGTTTGCCCTAGTTTGCTGAATTACTCTGTCATTTCCCTCTAGAGCTACCAAGTGTCTTCTTTGTCTTGCTTGTTTGACTAATTTTTTTTTCTCATTTGAAAAGGAAAAATTCTAAATAAGTAAAGTATGATTTGTTGCAGAAAATTAGTCTTTTATGAAATTGTTTCTGCTTGTTAAAGTGAAAAAATTATTTATTTTTCTTTCAGCTCAAAGAAATAATGAAAGTGCACTTATAGGTATCATTAGTTAGATTATTAGTTAAGAGATTTCATTTTTGAAAAGTTTTTATATTTTTTAGGGTTTTTATAGTTGTTTTTTATTTTCAAGAATTGAAAGATTGTTTGCTCATGAAATCTTATATTTTGGCTTTGAATCAATGAATTTTTTCATTACAAAGTGTTATTGGTTATTCAATGAAAAAGGAATGTTATGGGATTTTTTAGGGAATTTTCACTTCTTTGACTTCAAAAAATCCTTCTAATTTCCCTTAAATAATAATTCATTTAAATGAAGAATTGCATATTCATTTTTGATATATTTAGAGTAATTTTTTGAGTCAGTAACAACATCATTGAGTTTCATTTCCATACCCCTTTACGTAAACAACGTCCAAATTAATACAAAGCTTAATAAAACTCATCTAGATAATTTTACATTTTCTAGGTCTCTTTCCACCAATCTAGTTCATGATTAGTGCTTTTGAATAGGGAGTAATTAACTTTCCAAAGAAGCTAAAACAAACAAATAGCATCTTGTAGTAGGGAAAAAACTAATTGTTGCAATTTTTCTCTATGAAGCTCTTCTTAAAAGAGTCAAGCATGAGGTCATGTTGGATCCAGTGGAGTAATCGCACCTACTTCATTGGTAAAGATAGAATATTTCCATGTATTATAAATGATAAACCTCAGATTAACCATTTTCGAGGAGTGTGGGATCACTTGTTAGTAAACTTCATATTTACCATGTCGAGGAACTTTCAAGAGGATTGAGCTTTGATACTCTACCCCTGTGTGTATATTGGGCCATAGACTATTCCTCCAGGTTGAATTGTCTCAATTGGTAACCTTAGCGGCTATAATATTAGGATTTTTCCCTAGGTAACGGTGGAGGGAAGGTCCCACTTTACCTAGAGCAGATGTTAACTAGACTCACTTGGAATTTCTGGAGGGCAGCCTTCAGTTCGAGATAGAATAGTGGAATTACTTGCACTGAATTGTTTCATTAAGTAGTTTGTTAGGGTAACTATTCCGACCGCTAGTGTTCCACATTGATCTATATGAGGTTGCATTTCATCACCAAATAATTATTGTATTGTTGAAACATACTCCTTTTGTGTGGATTGCTTCCTAGATTTTGTAGTGCATGTTTGTAGTGCATGTTCATTTCTTGATTACTTTTGGAGGCCTTAGGTGTGATTTTTTGAAATTTTTGATTTCATGTGTTAAATAAATTAATCATGGATTAACTATTGAGACATTCATGTAGAATACAGGGGAAACACCTTGAATATACACCGAGTAAATTGGAAAAAATAAAAACTGAAAGGGTTCAATAATCGAGAGATAGGTCTTATGAAAAAGGAGAATCATCTATTATAATACATCCTAATTTCGAAGTTAATAAACCTCAAATATTTGAAACAGAACAAGATCAACCAGAAATTTCTGAGGTAGTCATAGTCGATTTTTTCACGGGTGAGTTTTCAGATACCCAGCTTACTGAACCATAAATATTTGAACCTAAGTCTCATTCCACTTCATCTAAGTCACCTTTGAATGTTATAGCCCCTACTCCTGGTCATCCTCGTTCACCTCAAGTAAAGCTTCTCATAATTGAGAATATTCCTCCTGGCCTTATCAAAATTGAAGAAATCACTAACGAAGAGGAAGAGTTTGAAATTCCATCTTATTAAGTATCTTTAGATTTAAAGTATAGTGAACCAATCTACCCTTTAGATTTTCCTTTAACTCCTTTTCGACCAGATCCTTGGTATCTTCAATTTACCAATTTTTTATATTATTCCGGTTATGGACATCCACGACACCAAATTCCATTTTACTCTTTACCTAGGTATAGTACATCTAATATGGCTTCTGAAAGCATGTATAATGAGTCATACATGTTTTCATCTTCTCCAGATTTTTTTTTGTATGGTATTCCTTCTATTCCTGCTGGGTACCAGTCACTTTCTGGAACTTTTTCATGAGAATATCCTTCCTCTAAAGCTTCTACTATGTCAACTGGATTATTCAAGTCTACCACCCAATCTTTGACTACGGAGCATATTTATATGTTTTACAGGAATACACCTCAAGCTAGCTCATCAGGTTGCTACATTCCTCCTAGGGGGCAACAATCTCTTCAAGGGCAACAACCTCTTCAAGGGAAACAACCTTTTCCAGGAGGAGAAATTTTTATTGGAATTTATCCTATGGTTGTAGGGAAACTTATTCCTAGTAATTATCAAACTTATGGTATGCTGCCTCAAACTGGTTATGGTCAACCCTATGAGTCACAACCCTTAATGGGAACTCCTTACCCAGGGATGAAAACTATATGGAATCCCTCATTTACTCAAAATAATTTTCAACATACCCCGCAAATGCCTTATAATGAACCTGCTCAACCACTTGGACAATTTGGTCACTCCCAAGTACAGCAACTTGTTCAGAGTACACTTAAATTTTTTTGAAGGGCATATGTGCCAAGTAGTCAGCAAGCTAGTTTGATTACTCCTAGTACTCATATCCAATATACTATGCAAACATATGTTCAACAACCACGTACACTCATCCTAGGAGTTCCCTAAGTTTTTGTTGCTATGGCCCTTCAAATGTCAATGCCAACTGTTACACAAGCTATCCCTGAGACTACTACCCATCAAACCAGACCCACAGTCTAGTCGATTCCTCAACCATCTTTGGGAAAACCTGGTATAACAATTATGCAAACAAGTCAACTTCTTGTAGGTCAACCTGTTCAAGGGAAACCCTTTGTAGGTTAACATTTTTATGGGAAACCCTTTGTCAGTCAAACTCTTCAGGGACAACCCCTAGTTGGTCAACCTCTTCAAGGTAAATTGTTTCAAGGCCAACCATTTCAGGGCCAGTTCCAATATGGAAAATTGGGACAAAATCCACCTTCTCAAATTCAACCATACCCTAGGCATACATTTCAGATACCAGCTCAACCCCAATTTGGTATGGCTACCCATGGATATCCTGGAAGTGTGCCAATTCCAATTGCTCAAGCCATCCTAGGTTTTCCTGGATACCCCCCTCTAGGTACTACGATTGTACCTTAGGGTTATCAATTCTCTCAGGAAGACCCTAACAGGCGGTTATATTTTATAACAAATTTAGATTTACCAGAATTATCTCCGCTAACGATTGACCCAATTTAGTATCTTCCATTTTGGCCAGCCATGCCTAATAAGTTGCCTAGTGACATTCCAAAGTTTTAAGGAAATCCAGGTGAGGACCCCTCAAACCATGTTATGACTTATCATCTGTGGTGCATATCGAAATATTTAATTAATGATTCCCTTCATTTAATAATTTTTCAAATAAATTTGATTGGCATAGCCGCGAAGTGGTACATGGAGTTACCACTAGGCTCTTTCAATAGTTTCAATGCCTTAGCAACTTATTTTATTAATACTTTTTAGTTACTAGTCTGTTATGATAATGGCATGAAAATTTTGAATTCATTCTATTATCCTCGTGTATTTTATAGATTTCACTAGATGACTATGGATGTTCTACAAGCAACTAAAGATAGCATTATTTTCCTATCAGCTATCTTTAGAAATCTCACTACCTTCATTATCCTAAATCAAACTATTTCATTAAATTTATTCCTCTTTTTTCCTTCTCAAAATTCCACCCTGCTTCTCTAAAAATACTTCATCTTTTGGGCCTTTTTGACTCATTTTTTCACTCCACTTACTATAATATCCCAAAATGGGATCTGCTAGCAAGGCAGGACTGGAAAACACATTTTCCAGGAATGACTACTATAGGATTCAAAACCAGCACTTGGATCCCTTATACTTGAGTATATAAGTCCTAAATCCAAGAGGATATCAAAGAAAAATCCTTCTAGGTGGGGCAAACAGGCCTCCCATAGCTAGTATGGCTTGATAAATGCCCAATGAGGGACTGCAACAATGTATAAACACAATAATGGATAGGAAACGTTAAATAAGCTCATAGGATATGTTAAAAACACATAGCTATCAATATAAGATACGGCAGCAAACTTAACTTCATTTTATGAGCCAAAAGTTGGGGAAAAGCAGCAATTTATGCCCTAAAAAGGTTAATTTCAGATATGAGCTTAAAAATAAGGGCAAGTGATGGTGGGATCTCATAGCTCAAGTCATGTGGGACTCACATACCAAATTTTAGTAGAAAAAAAATATTCTATCTATATTAAACAGATCTCCCACTCCCGATATGGCTTAGAAATGCCCAATCCCCATGACTTAATTACTGCAGAAGTTACTGAAGCATAGGAAACATGATTTTCTGAAGGTGTTGGATGTAACATGGTATGAAAATTAGTAAATCAGATCTATATCATGGTTTATACAATGTACAATAGACAAACAGAAGAGTTACATGAAGAAACCCTCAAGATTGAGGTGCTGCAACAACAAAATGGGACTGCAAAGCCTGACAACGTTATTTTATTGATGCTACAGCTGAAATATATTAAATTTTAGATCTATATAAAAAAATATAGATCCAATACATATATTTATACTGGATTGGCTCCTTATTGCATTCCCCTTGAGGATCTGAGAAAATCATGAACAACAGTGAGTAGATCTGAGATCTAAGTTGCAGCCCTGTAGTAATATTCAGAAATTATGCAATAAATGATACCATATACAAATCAGATCTGAAGGGAACATGGATTGGATGGCTAATCCATGGATCACTAGAGTGCAAGGAAAGATCCTCAACACCATATATCACTCCTCAAAACGTTTCTCAAACACCCTACAACTTCCCTCTTGCAGATAAAGAAGTTATGGGAGAGAAACTACGCTATTAGCTTCAGTGATGATTAGGCTTGATGCCTTGATCTGAAAAATGCAGCTCCAATGACCCAATACACTCTTCCAGAAGGTTAAAAGACACACTCACTGAGAAGAGGCACTAGATTTGCCTAGATCTGAGTACATGTAGCTTCCACTGCTGCAGCTTGAAAAAACAATCAAACCATTAACAAGATTTGAATTGTGGTTGGAAGATGAAGCTTGGCCCAAATCTCGATAGTGGACAAGATAGAACAAGTCTCCTCCAAGATTTTCTCAAGGAAGGAGGTGGGATTCCTGACCAGGAACACCCAAGTGCTAAACAACACTATTCTCAGCTAAACAACCAGAGAATAAGGAATGTCTAAACAGACAGCACCTTGAGAAATATCAAATAATCAACCCTCTCCTTGGTGTCCTTTGTTACACTGAAATTTTTCACCATGAAATTTTAGTCTCCCTTAGAAGTCTATAATATCAAAGTTCCTAAAGTCAAGCCTTGAAATTAAGAGAAAAGGTCATTAAAGTCTTGAAAACTCTGGTACCATACTTTCTCGTAGTATTTCCTACGGTGCCGCACCTTTTAGCTATAAATCTCGTGGAGCCAAACACACTATTTATTCATTAAGGGTGTAGACCCCTCTGAACGATTAAAAATGCGCAAGTAAAATCTAGAAGCTCAGTTTGAGTCATTTTTGGAAGCTTCTAGAAACATTCCTGTGGTGGAAAGTTTGCTCTTTTCAGGTTCATGTATCCCATCCATTAAGGAGCTAACCCCTTGATGTAAGGAGCTAATCCCTTTGAAGGAGGATTCTATCCCTTATTCTATGGAGTTGTAATTTCCTCTCTTTCACTATAAAAAGAGGCATAGGGTAGCCTCAAGGGGTTACAATTGATGAGTTGAAGTTTTAGTATTGTTGGAGGTGAAGTGCTGTTGAGACTTAGACCCTTTTAACTGAGATTTCATGTGGGAAAGATTACATACCTGTATGTATCTCGGTTGGAAGAGTGCAAGGCCGGTCAGAGTAAAGGAAACGCCTGTTCCGGACCCCAGGAGGCCTGTATGATATCAAGGTAGACACGGTTGTAAGGCTCTTCTTTATTTAAGTTAATACAAATAAGTCTGTTTTTCTCAATAAGCTGTCAATTGATTGGTTTATTTTATGGATTCCTTGATCACCATAATAGATATGATTTATGAATATATGCTATGTAGGTGCTATTTGATGTTTTCTTGTTTGTGATTGTAGATCTTTGAAGGCAAATATTTCGGGCAACTGAAGGACTACTACTACAAACAAGCGTTGGATCAAAGGTAAGATCGTTAAGCCTTTATAGCATTTAATTATGAATCGAAATATATCTAGAGAAAGATAGTTTTATTTGTCCGTTTGTTGCTAGCTATCCATAGGACACTTGGGAGGTCTGTCTTGTCTGCAAGAACGAATTCTCCATCCAACAACATGGAAACTCCACTGGGAAGGATTTTGAGCTTTGATTTCTTTTATTTCTGACTTGTGAATTCATATTCTGATTCTGAATGGTTGATACTGGCTTGGGTAGTTTATCCCTGTAGAATCCCTGAGAAATGTTTGAGATTTTTTTTTTCTCTAGTTTTCTTGTGTCTGCTCTTTTCCTTTATAGACAATGCGGGCAGTTCCACACTTTTCCTGTACTCACAATGCAGGACCGCACTGGTTTTCACTGAATCTTGCAGACCTTGTGAAATTTTTTGAAAAATTTTAAAATTCTCTTTTCTGGATTAGTTTGTTAGATTCGTAGTGAATACTCAAACCTGTATCTTCTGTTAGAAAACCTTGGTTAAGAGTTTATTTCAGCATTTTTAGTTTTGAGTGATTTTCTGAAAGATCTGCATGTTATAATGGTTTTTTATTTGTCTTATATCCCACTCAAAGATTAGAAACCCTGGTATACCTTCAGATCACTGGTATTTCTTTGATTTCTTGCTGAGTCTGACATCATAGCAAAATATTTTTTTATGAGATTTAAATCCCATTTTTCTCATTTCCAAATATTTGAAAAATTTTGTTAATAATTTTGGAATTTCACTTAAGAAACGAAAATTGGATTTTTTTCGAGTTCTTTATGATTCAAGTAAAGAATTTCTTAGTTAGATTACAAGCTAAGTAAGACATCCTCAAAATATTTGAAGTTTTAATTCATATTTAGTCTTTATAATTTTAAGATTAGTGTTTTTAGCTTTGAGTGTTTTTCTATAGATTTTAGTGTCTTTTGAAGCAAAAACTTGGTTTGTAGTTTTGATCTTGAATAAAAGGGATTTCTTATTGAGAATAGATCATTTTTGAGCTCTCGTTGAAATTAGATTTCTTTTCTTTTATTCTTGTTTGAAGGAAAGATTTGTTTTTAAAATATTGCATTTCTCAACTCTTCCTTTAGCTAGAATTCATTGAAAGAAAATGGATTGTTTCTCATAATAGATTCATTTTTAGTATGTTTTGAGTCGGATCACTACATATCACCAGTTTCACTTTTGCACCTATTGTCCTAAGAAACAACTTTTTAAAATCAACGCTTAAATTAAAATTAATCTAGTAACTTTTATATTTCTAGGGCTTTTTTCACCAATATAGCTTAGGCTAGTGTCTTGGAGTAGGAAGCAATTAACTCTCCAAGACAATTAAAACAAACAATTAGTTGATCTTGTGGTAGGAAAAAATTCAATAGTCACTTGTATGCTCTGGGAAGCTCCTCTTAAAGGAGTAAAGCACGAGGTCATATCTGAACCAGTGGGATAATCAATTCTATCTCATTGGGAACGATAGAAGATATGCACGTATTAACAATGGTAAACCTTGGATAAACCATTTTCGAGGAGCCTGGGGTCACTTGCCGGTATACTTTGGAATATGTCAAGGAGCCTTCAAGGGGATTGAGCTTTGTTACTCTGCCCTTTCACATATGTCGGACCATAGACTGTTCCCCCAGATATATTAGTTCCTGTTGGTAACCATAGTGACCATAATCTTATGGTTTTTTCCTAAGGTGATGGTGGAGGAAATATCCCATTGTACTTGGAGCAGACGTCGAATAGACTCAATTGGACTCTCTGGAGGGTTATCTTCACTCGAGATGGTTTAAGTGGAGAAACTTGCACCGATCTGTTTCATTAAGCAAGTTGTCAGAGTAACTGTTCCAACTGCCCTTTCTACATTAAATACTACGATGCTGGATTTCATCACCAACTAGTGTTTTTAGTGTGGGAAGTTACTATTTGTGTGTGGTTTGATCTCCTAGATTTTTAGGTGTGTGATTCATTTTTTTTTTCCTTAGTGACTCTAGGAGTTTTCATTGAAATTTTCATTTGATTGCGTGTGATTAATAATTTTTAATCGTGGCTAAATTACCAAGACAATCACGTAGGCTTTAGGGGAAGCCCCCTGAGTATACACCAAGCCAACTTGAAGGGTTGCAAGCTCTAGTATCGCCTAGTGATAGTAGAATTAGATCAACAGAAGAAAGAGAGTCATCTATAGTTGTTCATCCTGATTATCAATTACAAACAACAGAGCATATTCAAGGGTCGATTTCAATTTCCAAGCTTACTGGTAGTATTTCTCCTTCCAGTGAATTCGTTGAAGAACCTAAAATTTTTGAACCTGACACTGAACCTGCTGTTTTGGAACCATCTTCAGGATTTGTTACTCCAACATATAGTGATCCTAGTTCACCTAGGGTAAGACATATCATTACTGAAAATATTCCTTCTAACCTCATTTCCATTGAAGAATTTGTTAGTCCAGACGAAGAAGTAACTCTTCCCGAAACCCAACAGACTTTGAATCTTAGGGAGTGTGAATATATATTCTACATTCCTTTTAGAAGTGACACTTGGTATTTATCATTAACAGATTTTTTAGAAAACTCGGGTCTTAGCTTTTCACCACCTTGAATTCCTTTTCATCCTACACCAAGAGGTTATTATCCTTCATCAATTATGTTAGGTGAGTCATCTATTTTTTCCCAATCACTGGAAACATTTTTATACGGTGGTCCTTCTGTTCCTTCAGGGTACTAGTCACTCTTTGGTACTTTCTCAGGAGAAAATCCTTGACCAACTGAACAAGTGTTATCAACTGGTACAAATGGAACTAAAACTAAAATGTTGAATGCAGAGAAAATTTTTATGATATCTGGTAATATTCCAAATCCTCAACCTTAAGGTAGTCAGTTACCGCCTGGGGGGCAACCTCAAGGTAGTCAGTTAATGTCTGGGGGAAACCTCAAGGTAGTCAGTTACTGCCTCGGGGGCAACCTCAAGGTAATTTTTTACTAGGACAAATTTTAGGATAATATTATTTACCTGGAGAACAACCTCAAGGATAGTACATACCTCAAGGTTATTAACCTCAAGGACAGTATATACCCAAGGCAACCCCAAACTCAGTATATTCCTCAGGGTCCTTATCAACCCTAGATTCAGTACATGACTTAAGGTTATCAACCTCAAGGTCAGTACCCAACTCAAGGTTTCCAACCACCTTCCGGTCATTCATTTTTACAAGGAGCTAGAAATTTACCACTTAATTATCAACCCTACGTTCAACCAGGTTATGGTCCTTCATATGGACAACCTTCTACGGGTCAATACCCCGGAATGAATATGGTGTGGAATCCACCGCAAATTCAACAGACTATGCAACTTAATGTGCAGTTATCTAATCAACTTGGACAACCTTTAGATTCTGGTCCAACCCAGCAACCTGTCCAGCCTACTGTTCAAATCCCTGCACCTGTTTTTGTTTAGCAGTCCAGGCCTAGTACACCTTAGACTCCGCCTCAAACTGTTGTAGCTACTACAACTTTTGTTCAACCTACAACACCTGTTTCTGGAGTATCTGTAGCTTTGGTTTCTCCTATCCCTGCATCAGTGCAAATTCCTCAAGCCTCTGTACCACAGTCAGGACCTACAATTTAGACTACGGTCTAGATGCCTACAAGACAAGCTGGTACTAGTATGATTGTCTCTATTCAACCACAGTTTACTTATCAACCATACCAGGGACAATATCAAATTGGTCAAGCTACACAAAATCTAGCATATCAGTATCAGCCATACCCTGCATATACTTATCAAATACCTCAACAACCCCAGTATGGTCCGGTTAATCTTGGTTACCCAGGAGGTTTTACGATTCCAAATTCACATCCAATTCCAGGGCATCCTGGATATCCTCCTGGCATTGGTTTGATCACACAAGGTTATCAAGACCCTAGCCATCGGTTACCATTCATAGCAACTTTGGATTTTCTGAATCTATCACGCCTTACGAACGATCCCATTTTTTATCTTCCATATTGGTCGTTGATGCCTAACAAGTTGCCCAGTGATATTCTGAAATTTGAAGGTAAGTCAAGAGAGGACCCATCTAATCACATTATGACTTATCACCTCTGGTGCGCATCCAATTCACTAGTCGATGATTCGATTCTATTACGTATTTTTCAAATAACTCTCATTGTTCTAGCTGCCAAATGGTACATTGAGTTACCACGTGGCTCTTTTAATAATTTTAATGCGCTAGCTACTTCTTTCTTAACCCATTTTTAGTTGCCTATCAGATACGACAATGGCACAGAATTGTTGACTTCATTAAAACAATCTATGTCTACGTACATATATGATCACATTCATGAATGGAGACGTAGAAGGTGTTTAGTGAAATTCTTTATTCCTGATCAAATTTTGGCTGAATGGTTTATTGAATCGTTATTGCTGAAAATTACTGAAGATGTGGCCAAAGGAGGCGTTGTTACGAAAGAGCAAGTCGTTGCTCGGGCTCAGTACCTTGACCTTATGTATACTCAGTCAGGTACTCTGTATGATAAAATCACCGATTTACCAAGACCTGGTCAGTTAACTATAACTCCTTCGGGCTCTCATGCCGTTGATGGTGTAATTGGTTCTGTTAGTACTGGTAAAAGTAAGAAGAAGTATTCCAAGACTACTTCTCCTATTATCACTTTACCCAATTCACGCAAAGAATATTCTTCCCTAGAAACTTCCACTAATATCCATGTTGTAGAGACATCTACGACCAAATCTAAAACTGGTGGTAAGAAGAAAGGTAAGAATAAAAAGAAAAAATCGTCAAAAGAGAAAAACGATACAACTAAACCAACTAACGAAAAACACAAACCTTGATATCCTTGTCTCATCTGTGACCAGGATCATTTTACAAAAGAGTGCCCGCATAGAGCCAAGGTATCAAAATTCGTTAAGGGTTCGCCTATACCTGCTGTCTTGAAGGATCCATTTCCCACTCAAGATAGTAACATGGTTGGATCTTCCTCCAATCTGGTTGAGGATATCTTGATGGTTGTGACGCGATCGCAAGATTACGGTAGTAAAAATACTGGTAAAGAAGAAGAAATGTCCAATTCTGCATCGACTACATCTCCCTTAGTTTTTGATCCATTACAGATCGAGAAAAAAAATCCTGAATTAGTGATTAAACCGCCTGCAAAAGGTATACTTTGTAAATCAGCTTTCAATCCACATGCGAGAGCTGCTCAGAATTACAATATTGTTGAAGATTTGGAAATTTCCCCTTCAGCAATGTCAGCTTTGGAAGTATTGTAATCATGCCCAACCCAAATAAAATTGCTTTTGTCAGCCTTAGGAGCCGTAGATATCTAGGATTCAAACTTCATGATCTTCAATTTAGAGAATTTTACACCCCGCCTACCCCATCAAATGGCTTTTCAGATTCTGGTAATAGTGAAAAAAAAACATATCTTTTATACTGTTGTTGATGAAAGGGCTTCTATGTGTATTATGTTGTTAAAATTTTGGAAATCACTTGGTTCTCCAACTACTAACCAAGCACCAACTATTCTCAAAGCTTTTGATGGAAGAGGTTTTCAGCCATATGGTATTTTACAAGATCTACCAATAGAGGTCGAAGGAAAAATGGTTAATCTAGATGTGGAGGTGATTGATGCCCCTCTGGATTACAACCTTCTCCTGGGTTGTAGTTAGTCTTATGCCATGACTATTTTTGTATCATCGATCTTTCGCCTCATTATGTTTCCTCATAAAAGAAAGGTCATTAAGATAGATCAGCTCTCATATTATTCATCCGACCTAGCCTCTACTGATAGCATCCAATATATCATAAAATCGACTATCCCTTATAAGGATGTCAGAGTAGGTTTGATTAAAGATTCAACTTTACTGGGAACTTTTTCCCTGTCTCCTCCCAACGTACAAAATCCTATTGCTAATATCAATATGATTACATCAAGTACTATCTCCTTTGATGATCCTTGGATAGTACCTTCAGAATCAGAATTGGATTCTTTCGATGGCCCAATGCCTTTGAGTCCTTTTGAATTAGCATATCAACATGTACAGTCATTTTTTGATACTCCCTCAACTGAGTCTAATCGAGTGAATTTGATCAATTAGGAGTCATTTTCAATATCGAGTTTAGCTTCGACCCCAATTCTAGATCCTGCTCAACAAGTATTAAATACTGATGAAAATATTCATGAATTATTGTCGGTAGATGAGTTACCATGGGAAGATCTTCATCATAGGTCTTCATTTTTACCTGATATCGATAATTTTGAGAATGATTTGTCCTCCATTTTTACCACTGATTACGTCAAAGAACCTCAAAATCCTCTCTCACATTCTGATTCTGAATTAAATTTAGAAAATATTTCTATGATGGTTCCTCTTGATATTTCAGTAAAACCTGGAATTGTTGAAAACATTCACATAGGTGATTCTTGTACGCCTAAATAAATTCAAGCATAGAAAGCTTTATTTCAGGAATTCCGCGACATTTTTTCCTGGTCATATGAAGAAATTCCAAGAATCGATCCGTCAATTGCTGTTCATGAAATTAAGACATACCCGGATGCTAAACCCGGTAGACATAAATTACGTCAAATTAATATCAAAGCAGAAGTTGAAAAATTACTTCGTGCAAGTTTTATTTATCCGATCTCGTTAACGGACTGGGTATCTAATATTGTTCCAATCAATAAAAAACAAGGAACAATAAGAGTATGTATCGATTATAGGGATATAAATCGAGCTTGTCCAAAAGACAATTATCCTACCCCTTACATCAATCAAATTATTAACGATTGTGCTGGAAGTGAAAAGTTCTCATTCATGGATGGATTTTCCAGCTACAATCAAATCAACATACTCCCTGTGGATCAACCTAAAACAACTTTTATTTTTCCATGGGGGACATTTTCTTATCGCAAATTACCTTTTGGCCTTAAGAATGCTTGCGCCAATTTTCAAAGGGCCATGTCTTATGCATTTCATGACATAAAACACATTTTGCGGCCCTACCTCGATGATTTTTCTGCTCATTCTTCACGCAGAGCAGATCATATTACTCATTTACGAGCCATTTTTATACGATGTAGGCACTGTAAGATTCATTTTAATCCTCAAAAATGTGTTTTCTGCATTGAATCCAGACGATTATTGGGATTTATTGTCTCAAAGGCAGGCATTCGTGTCGACCCATCTAAGGTTGAGGAAATCATCAATTTACCTCCTCCTTCTACTCTTCGCCAACTCCAAAGTTTGCAAGGGAAAGCAAATTTTTTACAAAGATTCATTCCTAACTATGCCGAGTTAACGAAAGGTTTCACTAGGTTGTTGAAAAAGAATATTCCTTTCTTTTGGGACAAGGTCACTGATAGATCTTTTGATGCTTTTAAAAATTCATTGACCCATGCACCGTTACTGCATCCTCCCAACTACAACCAAGATTAATTTTGTACCTCGCCGCTTCCGATTCCACGATAGGGAGGGTTTTAGTTCAGGAAGATGAATTCCATAGTGAACATGTGATTTACTATCTTAGTCGAAATTTGCATCTGACTGAGATCAAATATTCACATGTGGAGAAATTGGCCTTGGCAACTGTTCAAGCTGTCCAACGTTTTCGTCACTACATACTTTTATGCAAAACAAAAATGATCTCTGATTGTAACCATATGATGTACATCTTGACCAAACAATTGCTAGGGGAAAATACTCTAAATGGATTGTTATCCTGTAGGAGTTTGATTTGGAATTTGTAAAATCCAAATCCAAGAAATCATTGATATTTGTTGAGCTTATGTGTGATTTCCCATGTACTGATACAAAAACTGTGGCAGAACAACCAATCGCGAATGAATCCTTGTTTATTATTAGTACCATTGATCCTTGGTATGGATATATTATTGTTTATCTTCAGACCCAATATTTTCAGCCTGAGCTTTCGCGGTCGCAATGATGAAAAATTCATTTCCAGTCTCAACAATATCATATTGTTGGCAACACACTATACCATCATGGTGCGGACTCAGTTTTTTGAAGTTTTCTAACTCATGACGAAGCCGAAAAGGTTCTAAATGAATGTCACTCTGAGGCATGTGGTGGTCATATGTCTGGGTACGCCACAACCCAAAAGATATTGCGCGTAGGTTATTTCTAGCCATCCTTGTTTAAAGATTGTATTTACGCGGTCCGAAAATGTCATAATTGTCAAATCTTCGATCGAAAAATGTGTGCAACACCTACTCCTCTTCACCCTATAATTGCTATCAGTCCTTTTGAAAAATGGGGCATTGATTTCATTACATGTAACCCTCACTCATCTGGGGGGCATGGGTATATTATTCTAGCAGTAGATTATTTTACCAAATGGGCCGAGGCAATGCCTACATTTGCGGAAGATGGAAAAATTGCAGCTACTTTCATATTCAATCTTGTAATTTCTCGTTTCAGTGTACCCCAAGCGATAATTACTGATCATGGGAGCCATTTTCGAAATATCATGATGACTGAGTTAATGGACCAAATTGGCCTGCGCCATGATAGTTCTACACCATATTATCCACAGGCCAATGGTTTAGTTGAAGCAATTAATAAAGTTTTAGTCACCATGATCAAATGAATCATTGACATTCATAAGTCGAATTGGCATACCATGCTCTTTTCAGCACTTTTAGCATATCAAACCTCAGCAAAAACATCGACAGGTTTTACCCCTTTTCAACTAGTTTACGATTTAGAAGCAGTATTACCCATTGAATGTGAGATACCATCACTCCAACTAGCCATAGAGTTACTACCAAACACTTCTGAAGAGGACAAACAGTTTTTATACTTGGCTCAATTAGATGAGAATCAGTGCACCGTTGCATTAGCTACAGAGACTCATGTGAAAAGAATGAAAGCTCAGTATGATAGAAGTGTTACCCCTCGTAATTTTTTAGAAGGAGACCTAGTTTTGATTTATGACCAAGCCAACGATAAACTAGGGGCTGGGAAATATGAACCCATGTGGTATGGTCCTTATATTGTCAAGTGACAACTTGCAAAAGGGGCCTATGAATTGATTGATTTTGATGGGGTCTCTTTAGGTAAACCCAGAAATGGAATTTATCTAAAGAGATATTACGCTTGATTTTTGTGTGGAGATCTTCTCTGTATATTAGTTACTTTTTAGCTAGTGTGCTATAGATTAGAAATGTGTGCCTAGCTTAAGTGTGCTCTTACTATTCTTCCTGCTTATCTGGATACTTTTGATATTGCAAATGTCGACGTCCTCACAAATGTATATTGGTTTTGTTGATGGCACTTTTCATAGTACATGTAACATCTCTTCCGTAGCTTGGGTTATTTACTCACCCACTGACGAGTTAGTATCAATGCATGGGGTAAGCCTCAGTCAAACAATGAAAAATATTGTTGAATATAGTGCAGTTATTGAATTATTATCGGAATCCATTTCATTTGGAATTCGGAGTTTGATCATTAGGTTAGATTTTGAACTCGTTGTATTACATGTAAACCGAGTATATGCCATTAGAAACCCAATATTATTAAGATTACTTTTAGGTGTTCCTCTCTTGGAACGAGAGTTCTATTATATTGAGTATCAACGCATTCCAAGAAATTTAAATACATTAGCAGATGCAATCTCTTCTAATGTTATAAATAGACATTTGCGATAACAAAGTAATAAATCAATACTCCATAACATGATTGAGTAGGTAAATGGAAATAATAGTATATCATAGTATAGATGTAGTGTTCAAAAAATAGTACATCGTCTTCGATCATAGGTTCAAAAAGCCTTATGATCAGAAAAAAGTGATGCAAAAAATGAGTCTACAAGTCAATCATCCACTATCCATGGTGATGATCATGATAATACACTACTGCTCGTGCCACCCTAGTCAAAAATATCTTGAATGGTCCAGGAACACCAATGACGTATCTCTATAGACGGAGTGGGATATCATCTATGGTAGTATCAATAATATCCAGAGTGAGCCGCTCCAAATGGTGTTCTAAATCAGTCAGGATCTCTACAATTTGATCCTATGGGGGTGGTGGTGCTGCTGCTACATCCCTTTGCCTCCAGTCAAAGGGGCGGAGAATGGCTGGTCGACTCGGACCCACATCTGCATTTGAAATTTTTTGTTATCAGTTTTGGATGATTTAAAAACAAAATAAAAATTAGAAATTAGAACATGTCAAAAGAGATTTTTTACCTGACTCAACCCACTGAGCTCTTGGAGGAAGGGGCATATCCCGGTCGCCATGAAAATCCATGCCTGCATAAGGAAAATCCTCTATCACAAAAATTTGGCGTTCCAACCAATGAAAATAAGTCGAGGGAAATTGAAAAATCTCCCCACCCTCGTTGTGGCGGGCCATCAAAGCAACCCAATGAACCATCCTAGGCTCTCGAGGTCGACCAGCATCAACTGGAATGTGCTGCAGGGCTAACATAGGAATCCTCTCTAGAGCAAAGGTGAAAACGATAGATCCATATCCAAAGTTGTTTAACTTCCCATTCTTTGCTCTGGTGAGTTGGCCTTTCACATTTGCCAACACTGCCTCGCACCAGTTGAATATGGTGCCTCAGAAACAATCTACTGCGATGTGCATCTGAGATCCAGTAGCTACATGCAAAGATGCACTTCCGCACAACTTGACAATGGTAAAAGCAATCACTCTTAACTCGGGATGGATGATAGTTCTAATGTCAATCCGTTTGTCTCTGGGATTGGCTTCATCATTACAGAACTCTAATTGTAGGCTGGAAACAGACTGGCCACCTGGCCTAGCCCCAAATAGAGATAGTGGTTCACCTCTCCTAGACAAACAAGTTAAAAATATATGTCCTCCAGCTCAATCTGGAGCCAGTGACCTCCGATCATGAAACACTAGTCCTAAATATCCCATTTGCTTACTAGCCAAGTAAGAAGATCTACTTGAGCTCTCATGCCACTGATAGCCCAAAATTTGAAAATCTCGCATGCTCTTAAAACTTGCAAAGTAGGTTGATGGATCATTGCTGCTTCATATACCTCCTCATGTTCCCGTTCTCGCCAAATGAGCATTGTAGATATCCTACAATTAGTAAAATGAAGTGTTAAAATCATTTTAAAGAAAAATATTTGGGTAATTTAGGAAAAAAATGTGTTTTTAAATTCGTTACGGCACCCCCGCACTTTACGCTCAGATGCAGTACGTAGCTCTTCACGGGCTCTGTGTTAAAAGTGCGGGGCCCCGACATTTTCCTTTATGAGAAAATGTCGAGGTTCGCAGGTACCTAGTGTCCTGCCTGCGGACCCCCGAGGGTGAATTTTTGAACCTATTTTCCTCCCAAAAATGAAATTTTGACCCTAATTTAAGAAATTTAATGGATGAAAAGCAAGAGAAAGAGGTTGTGGATTTCCTGGAATAGACAGTTTTTTATTCTGACGGTCGGTTTGCCTATAATCTTCTTTGAAGCGTTTTTTACCAAAAGCTCTAAAAATTTGACTCCAAACTCAAACGGTAAAAATGAACTTGAAAAACTCCTTTTTATAAGATTTTTCAAATAAATGAATTTTAAATTTGTTTATTTTTCACTTTAAGATGGTTTTTCAAAATATTCTTATTATTGAAACAGGTATGTTTAATTTTTTGGAGTTTTTGTGCAGAATACCAGATTTTTTAGGCAAAATGATCACTTTTGATGAAGAGTAAACTTTTATCCCTTTTTAGGGCTTTTTAAAATTTACGAAAAAGTGAAACCATAGAGTCCTCTTTTAAAACCTTTTCAGACTCTCTAAAAATGAAAAGATTGTCGAGTACTTGACTATTCGAACTTGTTAAAGTAAATAAACGGTCATCCCTTCAGTATAATTTTACCCCTTTTCCGGACTAAAATGGAATATTTATGAAAAAGGCATACGTTGACTAATCATGGTCAATAGAGTTCTCTCTCGCATTATTTTATCCTTTTTCGGGCCTGAGAGACTAAATTTACGAAAAAGAACACCCATGGAGTTTTCTTAAGTTTTTTCTTCTGACTCCCTAAAAATGATAAACAATTCTAGTTTCCCTTCTATATCGGACTCGTTAAAATTTAGCACTAAAGAACCTGTTGATTAAAAACACGAACGAACCACTCCTTCTTAAGGTTCGATTTTAAATTAAGTTGGACTCATCTAAAGGATGAGAATATATAACAAGAAAATGCTATCCTCCTCAAGTTTGTCAAAAATGAAGAGGTACTTGCTAGAAATGGTGGGGGGAAAAGAGAGAAAATGAATCCATTTGTCCCACTTTGTTTAAAAATCAATTTATCACTCTTGAACATGACAATTTGTGTCACACTTCTACCTGGGTTGGGAAATCCTTACCTTATCATTTAATTAAAGTCCATATCAAAGTCTTTCAAATTTTGTTTCTAGGTATTAGCTTAGGGAAACTATCACCAAACCATCTGTAGTGTCGTTATGTGTTCAAGAGGATAGTCAAACAAACCATTCATCTGCAAACATTTGTCTCCATTCGTGTTGACCATCCCTGAGTCAGTCCTTGCAAAAAATTTCTTCAAAAATTGATCTATGGTTTCGTGTCATGAGCTTGCTTACGATGGATCACTTTCTATCGATGACAACTCATCATCTAGGAAGTTGATCTAGAATCTGTCGATACCTTGGAATCTGCATGCCTTAATGGCAGGTTTCTCACCTTCGACGACAAGTTGCATCATTAACCTTCGATCGAACGATTCCATGAAATGTTCGACTTCAGATCACTTATTCACATTTCATGGATTGTACTGAGTACTTTGAGAGCCATTGTCATTATTGGTGACTTTTCTCACACTTTTTAATAGTTCACATCATTAGCTGGTAATCAAGTGGTTTCTACCATGTTCGACTTCAACACATTTAATCGCATGGATAGAATCGTACTAGTTCGAGAAGCAGAAATCAAGACCATGGATCTAGTTTCCACCATCCAGGCTGCGAGGAGTTTTATTATTCATTATGCAGTAGACTATTCATTACAGATGGCTGCACCCATGCTATGTCTAAATTATTAATGTAATATTAAAATCATTTCTATATCAGAACAAGTTTAGTTAGTTTTGATCTGAGTATGGGAATTCCTACCTCAGCGATGATATATATATATGTGTGTGTGTGTGTGTGTTGCATTGAATGTTTTTACAGGGTTTTGACTGGGGTGTCCACAGGCTGATCCTTGAAATGATAAAGCACATCACTCTTTGAATATTCTCAGACTTCGCACTTTAGGGGGAAATTTGTTACACTGAAATTTGTCACCATGAAATTTTAGTCTCCCTTAGAAGTCTACAATATCAAAGTCCCTAAATTCAAGCCTTGAAATTAAGAGAAAAGCTCATAAAAGTCTTAAAAACTCTGGTACCGCACTTTCTCTTAGTTTTACCGTGGTGCCGCACCTTTTGGCTATAAATCCTGTGGAGCCAAACGCACTGTTTATTCATTAAGGGTGTGGACCCCTGTAAAATATTAAAAGGCACAAGTAAAATCTAGAAGCTTAGTTTGAGTCATTTTTGGAAGCTTCTAGAAACATTCCTGCGGTGGAAAGTCCGCTCTTTTCAGGTTCATGTATCCCATCCATTAAGGAGCTAACCCCTTGATGTAAGGAGCTAATCCCTTTGAAGGAGGATTCTATCCCTTCTTGTATGGAGCTGTAACTTCCTCTCTTTCACTATAAAACGATGCATAGGGTAGCCTCAAGGGGTTACAATTGATGAGTTGAAGTTTTAGTATTGTTGGAGGCGAAGTGTTGTTGAAACTTAGACCCTTTTAACTGAGATTTAATGTGGGAAATATTACATACCTGTAGGTATCTCAGTTGGAAGAGTGTAAGGCTGGTCAGAGTAAAGGAAACGCCTATTCCAGACCCTAAGAAGGCCTGTATGGCATCAAGGTGGACACGGTTGTAAGGCTCTTCTTTATTTAAGTTAATACAAATAAGTCCATTTTTCTAAATAAGATGTCAATTGATTGGTTTATTTTATGGATTTCTTGATCACCATAATAGATATGATTTATGAATATATGCTATGCAGACAGTTATTTGATGTCTGTTTGTTTTGTGATTGCATTCGAAAGAAACTCTTTCAAAGCGATCGAAGGACTAATACTACAAACAAGCATTGGATCAAAGGTGGGCATCATTAAACCTTTTATAGCATTTAATTATGAATCAACATATCTAGAGAAAGATAGTTCTCTATTTGTCCGTTTGTTGCTAGATTTCCATAGCACACTTGGGAGGTTTGTCTTGTCTCAAGTAAGAAAAATTATCCATCCACAACACCCTTAAAAACCTTTTTAAGCCATGAAAACTCTTTAAAAACCTTTTCCTAAACTTACTGAAACCTTAAAAAAGGCTTAAAAACATCTTGTTTAGGCCTAAAGCCGCCCATTTGAAAAATAAGGCCTTAAGCCCTTTTTGGCTTAAGCCTCAGCCCCCTTCCCCTCATATGACCTGGGGCCCTGACCACTTGTCATCCATAAACCCCTCTCATCCCAGCTCCCAGTCCTATCTACCCCCACGGGACAATTCCTCTGCCTTCCCTTAGCCCCCTTCACCTATCGTTCACCCCACTCCATTTGATTTCCTCCAAAATCAATCCACACTGTTGATCATACAGATCCGATGGTGGTCGCACTCCGTCCCGATATCATTTCCCCTGATCACCCCCCATCCGTTCATTTCGTCAAATCAATCTCGACCATGGATTTTCATAATCTGACGGTTGTCATTGCATCCCTACCTATCAACCCCGTTCATAACATTTCTGCTACCAGACAGAAGAGTTTACGTACCCGCTGGCCCATTATCCATTCCCCCACTGCAATCCAATCCCATTCTACCACCTGCCTCCCACTGATCAACTCATTTGGTCAAGATCAACCCGCACCATTGATCTAGCCCCCCCAGATCCAAAAGTTCACAATGCATATCGTGAAAATTTTTCCAACAGAGTTTAATGAGCCATTTCCACGCGATAAAAGTAGTTTTGGCCTACCACAGTTCATCCTCTGAGTGGAATCACGTCCGACCCACTCAAAACCACTTGCCTCTTATTTGTCGCGTGAAAACCGCTGATTTTCCCATAAAACTTCCTTCTTCCAATTCGTGCCCATATTCAAATTTTTGTTGGTTCCACCTATGGAACCTCTCCCTGCAATCTCCCTCTCCTCTGAATGTCACTCCAATGCCCCGCAATGCCCCCGAAAGTAGTTTAATCCACAAAAATGCAGGTTTTATTTAAATATTTTTATTTATTTTGTAGGTTTAATGGCAACCTAAGTTCACAGGCCATCCCACAGCCAATCTAAGTGGCTTTTTGTCTTAGGGTGATGATCCTCAAGGAAGGATAAAGAAAAATGGATTCACAGAGTTTAAATTCAGTGTTTAAATCAATGATTCATGACCATTGATTCAATCAAGGAAACCCTCCAGTGCACCAAGGAACCCCTACATATAAGAAGACAAAGAATATCAGCAAAGAATTAAGAACAAAGGTTTAAAGGCTTAAATCACAAATTAAAGACAATGAGTAAATATTAAAGACAGATGATTAAAATCTTAAAACAGTCAATTAAAAAAGAAAAATTCTAAAGACAACAAAGATGACTATGAAGGCTAAAAAGCAGAATCAAGCCTTAAACATAGTATAAAGAAACAGATCAAGACAGATTAGCCTAAAGCCTGCTTCAAATGCTAAAATCCATGAAGCAATTACTTCATTAAAAGGCTAATTGCCACCTACAAGCATCATTTTTCCTCAAAATCATATAAAAGTTATTACAGTTAGAGATATTTCAAAAAAGACAACTCAATATTTATTGCCTAAGTGTCACTAAAAGGCCTAAAAGTCAAACATTGCAACTGCAGCGACTTAGAAGTTAATGTAACATTCATTATGTAGAGTTAGACTCTTAAATACATTTTTGCTTGGGCCTTGCATGGTCTCAAAGGTCAAAACATCATTAACTCGGTCATAAATGAAATATATTGACCCTAGCTTCCATTTCACCTCCTCATTTTCTTATAAGTATAGTATGAGGACTTCATTAGAAAGGGTTCTTGGTTGGCTGTAGAAGGTTGTTACTATTAGCTATTTAGAGTGTTGCTGAGATAGTTGAGGAGTGCTAGGCTTGATAGAGAAAGCTTTAAGCTGTAAAAATCCATGATGCTAGAGTATGTAACTGGTTTGAACATCAATAAAACAAGCTAATTCACAGGATCCTGGTCTATGTTAATGGTGATGCTTTTCCTCTCTGTCTTTTGTTTCTTATGTTTTTATTCTGTCCATTTTCTCTGATAAATAAAAAAAAATTTAGATTAGGATTTACTGTCAAAGGTACCCTTTTTCTATCTACGAGCTTTATCTTTATGTTTTCTTCTGCAAGGTTTGATTGAAGGATTCTTAATTACCCTCCAGTTTTATCTAGCTTGTTGTTTTTAAGAATGATTCAATAGAGTATAACCAGGGAAGTTTTGGTAAGCCCATGTCCTTCTAAGTAAAACTTGAGATATTTTTCTTGAAAGATCTTTTCAAAGTATGCTAAGTAGATTTTGAACCAGGGAAGTCTATGGTATGCCCTGTCCTCTGGCTAGTCTTTAAAAGTTGCTTTGAAAAATCCCTAAAGCGTTTGTCAAAAGCAAGTTAGATTATTTCTGGTTGATCTTTAGTTTCTCTTATTGTTGTCTTGCTTGTTTTCTTTATCTGAAAGTATTCTTAGGATTACTGGATTGTTGTCTTAAAAGTTTTCTTTAATAAAAGTCTGTCCAAAGAAGTCTATGGTTTTCCCTGTCCTTTGGTTTACTTCAAAACAGTTACTTTGAAAGGATTTCCTTGTTTAAGTAGAGCTAGAAGATTCTTAACTGACTATAGCTTTACTACCTTCATAACACCTTAATGTTTCATATCACAGCTTAATCTAAAGATCCATTTAATCTAGATAACTTGCCCTATGAAAACCCTTGAATAGTTATTGAACAATTAAATCCTTTTATGACTCCATAGCCCAATGGATTAATGCTGTCTTATAGTCTATCCTTCCAGCTGAAACATTCCCTCAATCTTCTCCAACCTTTAATCCTTCAAGTATATTTGAATTCAACAAAAACCAAACAAAGTTCTCAAAGCTTCATAGCTAGCCTAATATCTTAATTAAAGCATAAAGATATATCTTTGAAAATATGTATATAGAGAGATCCCTCTCTGAATCCAGGAAGGCTAGATCCTAGGATTCCAAAGTGGATCTGATGTGGCCCTTGCAGTTTTTGTTCTTTCCAATCTTGCAAATCACAGGGAGCCAACAATACAGGTCCAAGTACAAGTGGCTTAAGTATAAAGGCTCAAAAATAAAAGTGTCATAAATGTGGAAAACTTAGTGTCAAGTTGAAGATCTCATCTTTCTTATTCCAACGGTGCAGACAACACTCAATTTCAAGTTCGTATGGAGAAGTTAGAAGTAGTCAAAGTTCTGGGTTGACGAGGGTGACATGTCAGGTTAAGGAGGAAACAATTTGAACGAAATATGGCCACTGGATTCTGGCCAGCTCCAGCGAGATTTTGAGAAAAATTGTGGGACACTCAAAGTGTCTCCTACGGTCAAAAACCAAATTTTGAAATTTGTATATTTTTTTATAGTAAAACAATTTTAAAAAAAGGGGCAAGGGTGGGCCATGATCCCCGCGCTTGCACCAACCATATAACAAAATCAAAGTTAAAAATGGGTCGACAACCATGACCCTCTTGGAACCACCGCAACTGTTATAACAAAAAACGTATTAATATGGGTGGGTGGGGGTTGTAAACCCCACCACCCAACCCACCACACGTTATGTGATAACATATATGAATACGTTACAAATGAAACGCTAGCGAGAGTTAAGGTTGGCGGGCCGTCCAATGCAAGCCCAGCCCAGCGCTTTTTTTTTTTTTGTTATATGTTAAAAAAATACGCCATTTTTGGAGGGGGTGGGGTTTGACCACCCGATCCCCTCCCCACCATTTTAGGTTTTTTCCAACCCTGCCAGCGGAGGTGCCTTGTGCACTCTACGCACTCTACCAGTCCATGAATATAATAACCTTAGTTTGCATAGTGTCCCCAGGGTAGACCACGAGAGGCACGGAACACGAGGAAGGTGGAACCTTGAGCACCTTGCAGGAGGATGGAAGAACCATGAACTGAGCTCATTTCTAGAGGGCGCATATTTTTCCGACATCAGAATCAGGAAAATATTATATGGATTATGCACCTCTGGGAGACACGAGTTCAACGGTGTTCTCTATTTTTTCATCAGAGGTCTCCAATTTTTGGGAGATTTGAAATATGGAGGTATAAGGGTTTAATTTTTCGTTGATGCTTGTACTTTCATTTTATTTTCCACTTAATGAAAGAGGGCCTCCCCACTAATTGAGCAGGGCCTGGAGACATAGTCCCTCCTCGACGAACTTCGATATCAATTTCTTATCTTCTTTGCATGATTTTATGTGATTCTCTCTTCCTCTGTTAAGACCTGTTACGTTTCATGGTTAAGAGGAAATTTTATGTGTAATTCTTTATTCCATGTCAAAGCAAAAGATCTTGGATCAAGTGGTATTAGAGCAGGTCTTTATAGATGTGAACTGCATGTTTGTATTCTAACTAGAAAGAGGCTACGAAGAGGCAAAGGGAAACTAAAGTCATTTTATCTTGAAGTGGGACATGCGAATCGAAGGAGAAACATGGATGACGATGTTAGAAATGAGGAGGAGCTAAACTAGACATTCTACACCATGGAAGATTAGGTCAAGAAGTTGTTCTCAAGGCTTGAGAAACTAGAGAAGACAGTGGAGGATTCTTCAAAAGGACGAGGTTCAACACATGGAGATAATGGAGGATTTCCACCTCCTTCTCCTTTCGCGAGTGAAAGCTCTTCTTCCTCTTCTCGCCATCATCATAGGAATTCACGAAATGCATCTAAGAAACCTTTCTTTAAATTAGATGTCAAATTTGATCTTCCCATGTATAATGGCTCAAAGTAATGCGAAAGCTTTAAAAATAGTTAAAGTGTTGAAGTCTACCAGGATCGAGGTGTATCAAGGAGGACGAGGCAAAGATCCAGTTGGCTTCTCTTCAACTAAACGACACCGCTCTTGTCTGGTGGGAGAGAAAATTGCAATGCAGCCAAAAGTTGGGTAACCTTCTCTCCTCATGGTCAAATTTTGTTTCTGCATTGAGAAACCAATTTTACCCTTTGGGTTAAAAGTAAAAGGAATTAATGGAATGGAAACATCTAAGGCAAAGCAGAGGTCAAAATGTACAAGACTTCACTGAGGAATTTATAAAACAAGCATTAAATTTGGGCATTCCATTAGATTCACCAGAGGTTGTAACGAAGTATATTGGTTCTCTGCATAATTACATAAGACATTCATTATTATTGTTTGAGCCTCCTGCCATCGATGAGGCCAGTGTGAAGGCCATGCATCTAGAAAGTCGGGGAACGCATGAACAAAATGACCACCCAAAAAGAACTGCAGCATCCAAGAGAAGGGAAGCAAAACCGTCTTGTACACATTGTGAGAAAGAGGGACATGACGAGGAAAGTTGTTGGAAGCTGCACCCTGAGTTGATACCTAAGAGGAATGACAAAAAGGGGAAGTAGAAGACTGCTACCACCGTGTAGCAAAACCAAGGTTCTAAATCAAAGGAAGATGAGAAGGTCACAACTACAGGATTTGCACATGGTAGACCAATTGACCTGGGGTCTGATTCCAGCGATGAAATGAAGCTTGCAGCCTTTGGGATCACAAAAGGAGGACCCATAGACTTGGGTTCTAATTCAGGTGATGAAGCAAAAATTTCAACAGACATGGTACCAAGGATGAAAAGGACACTCTCTGTGGTAGGGCTCTAAGAACTTGATGAGATCAACCAAATCATCCAGGCAGAGAACACTGAGCTAAGGAGGCTTCTACAGGAAGCAAAGGAAGAAAAACAAAGTTTACTACGCCAGTTGCAAGCTAAGGATGAGGCCTTGGAAAAGTTGTGACATAACCAACGTGAGGTAAAATGCAACCCTTCAATTTCATGTACTTTTTATGATGATGAATTCACCACTTTTGAAAAACATACTACAGGGATCAGATCCAAACTGCTGAAGAATATGGGGTATCAAGGAAGGGCCTTGGCATTAGTGGCCAAGGCATCATACACCCCATCGAAGTCGAGGAATTTTCGCATCATGCAGGAATCAGATACGCCGGGAAGGAAGTGGGAGAAAGCTCCAACACAGCTAGTGACCAGCCAACGACAGATGATGAAATCACTGTTAGTATGAATCCTTTGTCGATGTGTACGAAAAAAGACCACTTTAGCTACGCATAACTAATAGCCCTAACATCAAAAGTGGCTGCCAATATCTTCAGATCTGCAGTTAGTTGATCAAGGCAAGAGCTACAAAAAACCAGATCTATGCATAGAAAGACATTAAGCAGTAAAAAGAAGGGTTTGCTCCATATATCCAATAGACAAGACAAGAACAATTTTTGAAAGAATTTTTTGTATTAAGGGCACCTTGGAGGAAAACAAGAAGATGTTTCCAATTCTCCTCAATGGGATGGGTTCTTGGAAGTCCTCAGCACTTCAGATCTAGAATCTCTCTCTCTTGTTGGTGTAGAAAACCCAGACAAAGATAGAACTCAAAGGGAGCTCACACAACAAATAATGAAGAATGTGACCAAGTGTATAGATCCAAAGTGATCTAATAGGCAACAAAAGGTGAAGAATGGTAGGAAAAACCCTCCTATTTATAACAAAATATTGGGTCATTCTAGATCTTGGTGCATGATTAAAATAATGTTAACCAAATCTAGATCCACCTTTTATGGAATATTTTATTATATTTGTTGAGGAAAAAGTATTTGACTTGGGTCAAATCCCTTTATTTGTCAAAAATAAATAAATAAATGATTTATTTATCTTTTTAAGGAAGCGGTTAGAAGATAATCAAATAAATAATGATTTATTTAATTATTTGTGGGTGATTTGGTCATATTTAACAAGGAATATTATCTAAATAAGATTTAAATAATTATTTCTAGAAAATAATAAGATAAATAAAGGTTTATCTAATTAATTTCTTTGTTTTTGGGTTAAACATGACTGGGAATAATAATTAAATTATGGTTTAATTAATTATTCCATGAGGAAATCAAACAAATATAGGTTTGTTTAATATTTCCTTTTGGGGTTTCCTGTTTAGACCATAAACAACCTAATAAATGTGGTTTATTAAGTTATTTTACATAGTGAAAGCAATTTTACTTAAGGTAAAATTGGTCTTACATGGTGTACTTGGGTCCATCTAATGATAAGAGGTTAGATGACCAAAAAATGGTGTAATACACTTCCTCACCATCGAATGCTCATGAGGTTCCATTAACACTCAATGTTCAGCAATGCTTAAATCATTCCAAGACAATAAGAAAATAATGGAGGAGGAATAATCATCACAACCAGGATGAACCCTAGAAACATGCATGTCAAACATGTCACGACTAAATATAACCCACACAAAGTCCAATCCTCAAAGTTATTCCATAGGAAAATCCACCACAGGGAGATGACCCATTTACTTTATTAAGTAAAAGATGATTTTTTTAGAGGTATTAGTGTTAGGCAATAGTTTTAAATCATCTGTTGCAAGTAAATGTAAATGTGATGGTGTGTTTCCCATCACTTCAAAACACAACGATGATGTTTTGGCCTTTCCTTATGGGTAGTTGAGGTATTGATTTTTTTTATGTAATTCTTGGAGAATAAGTGTGTGCTATAAACTCTTGGAAAGTGAGGGGTTTTTGAGTCATGTGTGGTTTGTACATGGTTGCAAATGATGTATCATATTTGCGTGTAGGATATTTAAAGTGTGGTTTGAATGGACAAGCAGTGTGCTAGGTGTGTTAATGCTTTTGGTGGTCCAAAATCTCCTTAGTGGGCAAGAATGATCCAAGAGGATCGTACAGGTCCAAGTACAAGTGACTTAAGTAAAAAGGCTAAAAATTAAAAGTGTCAGAAATGTGGCAAACTTAGTGTCAAGTTGAATATATCGTATTTCCGATTCCAACGACGCAAATGACACTCAATTCTGTGTCAGTGTGTAGAAGTTAGAAGCAGTGAAAGTTATGAGTTGACTTGGGAGACATGGTAGGTTAAGGAGGAGGAAATGTTAATGAAATTTGAATTTGTATACTTTTTAATAATAAAAAACAAAATAAAAAATAAAAAAATGGACAAGGGTGGGCCATGACCCATGCCCTCGCACCAACCATATAACAAAATCAACGTTAAAAATGGGTCAGTGACCATGACCCCACAGGACCCAATGCCATTGTTATAACGAAAAATGTATTAATATGGGTGGGTAGTGGTTGTCAACTCCACCGCTCAACCCACCACATTTTATGTGATAACATATATGCATATGTTGCAAACAAACCAAAGGTAGGAGGTACGGGGGGGTGGGCCACTCGATGTGGGCCCAACCTACTGCATTTAATTTATTTTTTGTTATATGTTAAAATAATACACCATTTTTGGAGGCGGCAGGGTTTGACCACCCGACCCCCTCCCCACCATTTTAGGTTTTTTCCAACCGCACCAGCGGAGGTGCCATGTGCACTCTGCCAGACCACGAATATAAGAACCTTAATTTTCACAGTGTGCCTAGGGAAGAACATGAGTGACATGGAACATGAGGTAGATGAAACCTTGAGCACCTTGTAGGAGGGGGGAAAAACCATGAACTGAGCTCATTTCCAGAGGGCCCAGATTTTTCCAGTGTCAGAATCAGGAAAAATTTTATGGGTTCTGCACCTCTCGGCTACATGAGTTAAACGGTGTTGTCTGTTTTTTCATCAGAGGTCTCCAATTTTCGGGCATTTTAAGATATGGAGGTATAAGGGTGTAATTTTTATTTGATTCTTGCACTTTCATTTTATTTATCACTTAATGAAATAGGGCCTTCCCATTTATTGAGCAGGGCCCGAAGACATAGTCCCTCCTAGATGAACTCCGATATCAATTTATTGTCTTCTTTGCATGATTTTTTGTTCTTATCTCTTATTCTATTCATGCCTTTTAAGTTTCATGGTTAAGATGAAATTTTACATGTAATTCTTTAATCCATCTCAAATAAAAAGATCTTGGATCAACCGTTGACTATATCAAAAATTCCTATTGAACCTTTGCCAAAGATGGCTAAGGGACCAACTAGGTGAGAAGGGAACCACTCCAAAGAAGCCCATAATTATAGCATCATGGACTAATTAGCCCAATATCCTATTGCCATGTTAGCTTTGGAAGTCCTGCAATTGTGCCCAAAGCAAAGGAAAGTCTTACTTTCCACATTAGGTGCCATCAACCCTGCCAATTCATGCCTAATGGCTTTTGATTTAGATAAAGCTACCCCTAGGCTGCCTTCATTCTTCACCTTCCAGATACTGGTGTTAGTCCAGAACATAACTATCCACCATTTTATCATTGAATATGGTGCATCTACATGCATCATGTCAAAGAATTTCTAGCAGAAGTTAGGGTCTCCTGAAATGAAGCCATAAGACATCACACTCATAACATATGACGAGTGCCCTTCTGCTCTCGTTGGTCTCTATCAAAATTTCCCAGTCTACTTGGCCGAAAATATATTCCTTATAGACATTAAGGTTTTGGATGCTCAGCTGGATTACAATATACTCCTTGGGCGGAGATATATGTATGCCATGTCTACCATAGCATCCTCCGTCTTCTGAACCATGATGTTCCCCCACAAGGACCGCAAAATTATTGTTGACCAATTGACGTACCATGACAAGCGATCCCTAACAAATATTGACGTCATTCTACCCTATGTAGACAGATCTACTGAGATGCTTACACGATACCAAGAATATGGTCCTGTCCAATTCAAACCATCGTCTATCCTCAGATCATTCCTAGGAGATCCCCCTGTCATACCAGAATCATCCGCTGATATCACAGGGGCTTCGATATGCATGATGTCTACATCAAGCACCAAAGCCATATAGGAGACAAAGACAAGAAGTAATGGAACTAAGGCTTCTGTCATGACGACCTCTCCATCCTATGTTTTCTCCCAAACTCCTTTTCTATACCCTCTATCTGGTTTTGTGTCACAACAAGTCTTGGTAATAGTAGTGTTTCCAAATGTATCTTTTGCAATACCAGTTTGGTACTTGGTCCCACCTACCATGATGGGAGTCACAGGCATCACCTCTATAGGGTTAATCCCCCTCACCCTTGAGGAGGCCCCACCTGTTAATGAAATGACCGCAACCATACCATATAAGGAAAATCTCGTCACAAAACTGATTGTAACGACCAAGAAAACCCAAAAAAAGGGGAAGGTAGAAAATCCCATCATATAATAGTAATTACAAACTTACGCCATATGTGACATAGTAGGCCACCCTACACATATCTAACTGGATATGGATGAATAAAACTACTTCTAAGCTCCGAAATAAATATCGCGGAAACAAGTTCCTGTAAAAAGGAACCAACCACAAAAAAGTAAGACAAGGCATTGCACACCAACCATGCATTCGCTATCTGTAGCAATTATGGGAATTACACCCATCATTTTCCAAAAATAACATGATATAAGGACGACTTACATGCCCTTGAACAATCATATCAAGAGGATCCCTCCATACAGTCAAATGGAGAAGAACCTCATGTCATACTATACTAGTAGGAGGCATGACAGTATCTCACGTTTATCTTCCCTCCTCCTATCATACACTATGCACTCTGTGATGGACATGACCATTTCATCGACGACTGCACAACCCTAGAGCTCATCCCAATATGGTATCCATTGGACCATGTGTAATATGTTAGCCAACGAGTAACCCAATTTTCATGTCCAATATGTTTTGGAAATCACCCATTATAGTAGTGCCATTACATCCCTTGGTTTCACTTAGTGCTAACCATTTTACGCACGAACATAGTTTGCCTCTCCCTAGAAGAGCACTCTAACAAAGAATCCAAGGATAGAACCACAAAAATAGGATTGGTGACTCCACGCATTCATACCTCCAATTTTTTTTTTTTTTTTTAATATTTTTGACAGGTATGCGCTCTATTATCCTCTATTCATTAAGTACATGTTGTCAATAATATTTGAATGAGAAATATTCTTTCACTTGGGGTATTTTTTTGCAGGTGTTGTATAGAACAACAAACCATCTACTGCCCCATGCACCCAAGGTTCTAGAGTAGGTATCATTCTACCCTTACCATGATGGAGTCCCACAGAAACTCTACATATCCTGACATCATTTATCCACAAGAAATCATCCATAGGTTCCAAACACCTGAACATGTTTATCATCTGCCCACCTTGCACATGATGAATGTCCTCATTGATCGGTAGAGCCTCCCCCTCCATGGCGTCCGTCACTCAAATTAGGCCATGCATCAGAAAAACACGACGCCATGACCATACCACCTCAGTATGGGAAGCACTTCATACCCGTTCATCCACCATGCATGAAGTCAAGTTTTACCATATCGAAATAAAACCCCTTTCCCAGACTACTATTTTTCGCAAGCAGATTGAATACACACCACCGTGTCTCACATTTTGCCTACCATCCCCCCATCATCATAGCCCATCTGTGATATTTTCCATCCGCTTCATCATCCCCACACTGAGACCAACCAATGGGCCCACCACCCTCAGTAAAAACACCTTCCTCACACCATCAGTGAGCGAGAAGTTTCATGTTTTTGGGGCACCCGTCTCTGTGTTTTGTACAATCCAATCCCATTTTTTATTGTTTTGGGAAGTGTACAAATATTTCAAATGGAGAATATCCCCCACTCATCCATCCATTTTTCTCCCATGGCAGCAGTCCCTACTCACCCTGCGCTGGAGCATCACACCTTTCATGCAAATCCACCACAACATTCATAAGAAACATATACCCACCCTAGGCATCGTACTGAATTTAGGGATTACTTCATCAGAATAAGTTATGATTGTGACCAAACTGCTTTTTTCATGCTCTGACCTTGGACCACTGAAGTCCCATCATTAGTTTTCATTCATACCTCACCATCATACCTGTGTTAAAACTAAAAATCAGAGACCATGGTCCCTTGCATCAGTAGCTCTCTCGTTCGATTGAGGCTTACGTTTTGTCGACTTCAACACCCATTCTCCAAAAAGGAAGTGGTATCTTGGATAAATCCTCACCCCAACAGGGGCATCCTCAGGTGGCACTGTAGGAATCATCATTGCCCATAGATGTCATCGATCCTCCTGACATTTGACTACAACACAAGATTTCATGTCAATATGGTATCATACTTTACAACCATTGCACTTCCCCCAGATTCTTCGAAGACCAGTGCCACTATAAGCATCTCTTTCTGCAATGCTTACACCGAAAGGTCCCAGTCATAAACCCATGTGTACAATGAGAATTTATATGCCATACTAATACTATGCATGTGGGAAACAAATTAAACCTATTTCCAAATAAAAAACTCCCCTAAGGGCATCAACAATCGTCATCATCAACCAAATCAGTAGGCCACTACCATATCAGTGACAAAAACACAACCTTTATATGTCAGATATATTTTCTTAACTAGCCAAATTATTACGAGCATGGGACATGCCCGCCTCGTAGAAAAAATATATTTATTGCATCATACTATTTCTTGCAGGTTTCCAACAAAACATGGTCACTCTTTTACCCACTGTAAGGGGTCTCCAACCTTGGGTTGTACATAGGTCTCTCTCTATCTCTATCGACATAGGCTACATAGAACAAAAACTATAATGTATTTAAGCTATACAATTCTTCCTAGACCTCACACATTAGGGGGAAACTGTTATTAGTGGAAAAATGGACAAAAAAAATGACAATATGAAATATCAGGTTGAAGGATTTACAGGGCTGAGAAACATTACAGAATCTGGAAAATTTAAAAATATCTAAGGTCAAGAAGCAAAATGTCAAATTTCACACCAAAGACACATGCAAAATGAACTTTATGCACATTTTTCTTCGATAAGTGTGCTAGTCTACATGGCTTTCCCTCAAAAAGCCACACAGTCCTGGGAGTGGTGGAAGTCACCATTCAGGACCACTTGACACACTTTAGGAGAAGATCCTCCACTTGAGGCCACCCAAGGATAGCCGCCTAGAGCCACCTTGAGACCTCAAGTGAGCACACAAAGGAATTAATCCCCACTCTTGGGTCACTATCCACAAGTGTACCAAGGGAGTGAAGAAGGATTTGAATTTTCCTATAAATTTCCACCACGAGAAGAAAAAAATGAGAACACAATGTTATGCTGGCCAAATTTCCCATGAGAAAACCAGCATTCTGTGATTTTGGGTAGCAATAGAGTTAGAGGATTCAGTTGTTAGCCACTCGAAAACATCAATCCATTAAGAGAAGAGAGAGGCCTTGAAGAACCAGCTCAAGGGTAAATCCCTCCTTGCACTGGGTATTAAAACTCCATAGTTCCAAGGATCCTTTGGAAAGTGTGTAACATTCTACCTTTCTTACTAATAGTGGTAAATAAGAGGGGATTATTCCACCGTTTGTATTATTGTCTCGTTTAAATAATTTGAGATTTTGTTTTTGTTTCATTACAGTTGTGTTTATTCTTCTTATTTACAACATACTATATTCCATATTTTAGTGTGTTTTATATATTTTCATGTGTTCACTAACCTTCTAACCATATTTTCTAGCTGTGACCATAGCTTGCAGGTTGCAACCAATTCTACCAAGCACCGGTGGTTTAGTACACTTGTGCACCAAAACCACCACAATAAGATCGATTCTTCCTTTTGGCTATACCATTATGTTGGGGATTATAAGGAACTATTAGATCCCTTTAAATCCCAACTTATTTGAAAAATCCCACAAGTTATTTAGAAGTATATGCCCCACAATTATCTGATCTTAGGGAAATGTTCTTCTTTTCTTTCATATTCTCTACTTATGCCTTTAACTGTTGAAACTTTATGAATACTTCATTTGTAGGATTCAGGAAATATATCCAAGTATTTCTAGAGTGATCATTAATGAATGTTACATAATTTTGATGACCACCAAGTGATTTCTCAGACATCGGACCCATACATCATAGTGGATCATGTCCAATATTTCCTTGGATCTATAGTCATTGCTAGGGAATGCCTTCTTCACATTTTTACCTATGACAGACCCTTTACAAACTACTTCATGTTCTTCTTTCAATTGGGGCATACCTATAACCATTTGACTCAAGGATGGAAATATTTTATAATGGAGATCGCCATATCTTCTATGCCATAATTCACAAGGATTAGGTCCTAAATATTGAGGGGGAGGAGTTAGTAGTCTATACAACCTCCCCTCATGAATCCAAATTGTCCTTGCATTTTATAAACTAGATCCGTTTTCCCAAACAGTTAATTTTCCATAAACAAATGCTACCATGTCTCCTTTATCTTCTAAACAAGGAATATAAAGAAAACTATTTTCCAAACTTAGAACATAAAGGATGTTGTTGAGATGAATGTTCCCAATAGATTCCAACTCTAATGAATTAGATCCAATCCCTTCGATTGAATAACTATTTTTATCTCAAATTTTGACTTTATAAGAACAAATTTCTTTAGATAGGGTATAGAGTTGTCCACATTCACCTATCATGTGCCTTGAAGATCCGCTATCAATTACCCAAGTGCTTTCATATTCAAATGAACCTGTAAGTTTTGAGTATAGAATTATATTGTTGAATTCATTAGATATATTAGAGATGAATTTGGTGATATATATTTTGATGGTTCCACAAAGATACTGTTGAAGTTTGAAATTGTTTTCTTCTTGACTACCCTTTTTCCTCTCCTTTATCTTTTTGTGACCATCTTATTGTAGTTTCAGCCTAATCAAGGTCATCAAAAACTTTCTTGAGCATATAAAAGGTATTAACAATCCATGTTTTAGAATCTATTGTTTCTTTGTGAAATATAATTAAAACATCTCTACAACTACAAAATCTTTCTCATTCTGCATCTAATGTAGAATTCTTCAACCATTTCAATGGTTAGACAGGTTTCAATGAACCAAAGAAATAATTAAAGGTACATGTAGATGAAAATTATTCCATACATGGATTTACACCTATAATCATGATCTGGAAAGATAAAAATATTGAAATATCTATAATTCAAACCAGAAGTCAAATCTAGTTATGACGTTTCAACAATGAATCAAGTTTTGACAGGAGATCATGGTGAGATCAAGTGAGCGTGGAAATTATTTGTTCGATTGTTAGAAGATATGTTCGAGAATAATCCCTCATAATTTTCTCTTCCAATAGAAAATACTGAGGAGATATACCTTCAATTTATTATTACTTCTTAGATGGAAGACTAGTTAAATTTCCTCTTGGTATAGGACTCTTAGATCAGTTTGATAAAAAAATGTATTAAATCCGTGAGGTGAAATAAAAGAGATAGTTAGTTGTTGATTATTAATTATATCCAAACCTTTTTCAAGAGGCCTCTGCGATTAATATAATAATATATTATTTTTATCAATGCATTGTTAAGAAAGTTGATTGATTAGTGACAAACTTACACTCAGAGGAGGCCCCCTATAGAGTTGTAAGGGTAGATAGTTTTCATTTACATTGCAATTTTCATAGCTTTCTTTCAGTAAATATAGATATTTTTCATTCGAATCGAAATTTTACATAGTTTTCTTTGTCAACATGGATAGTTCCATTTCATTTATTTTCTAATATAACTACTTATTGTTTTGTTATTAGAGTGATCATAAAACGAAAATACCAAAAATATTTATTTCCAAAATGCATTTAAGTAATTTAGCCTTATAACTCAGTTAAATATCATGGATAATGAATAGATGATTTTCAGATCGTATTAGCACACACTAGTAATCACTTGAAACTAACATTTCATTCGATTTACTTTCCTTCTGCAAGAAAATAACATTAGTATTTATTTCTACAAAATAGTGTTAGAGTTTCTTTCCCGCAAATAGATTTAATATTTATTTTTTGCAAATAGAAGTTAGGATATCTTTTCTACAAAATAGTGTTAAGATTTCCTTTCTGAAATTACTATTATGATATCTTTCCTACAATTAGAATTAGGATTTATTTTATGCAAAGTAGAAATAGAATTTCAATTTTTCAATCAGAATAAATTGTGATTTCAAGTTATAGATTAATTTTCAATACAATGTGGCATTTGGATTTAAATTATATTTGATGAAAAGAACATGTTTGTGACAAATCTATGATATTATCTAAAATTTAACCATACTTTGATGAATTTCATCCAAATATAGAATTCCTAGCATATATGGTGCACATACACTTCATAAGCACACAAATGTTGGTTGACAATTAATGAAGTAATTTAATATCAATTAAATTGCCTAATATTTTTGTGCCATTGCGAGGGAAGTGTATATAGGATTACATTGTTGGTTTTCATATCATTTTAGGTGCATTAAAATTTGTATGTGAATAATTAAAGCATGATAAAAATAATTTATGCATAGATAAAGGGACTCTACGGGTATATTTGTAAGTAGAGTAAGAAGTTTAATTCCAACATCAGCACTCACTCTTTCTAGACCTCGTAGTGCAAACCATCCACTGACACTCACATTCCATCATTTGAAGGTAGAAAAAGACTTCCTAAGGTGCATAACTCTGAAATCCAAGCAAGAGATTCACCAACTTGATCTACTAAAGCTGTAGTTTAAGAATCTACATTCACAATAGGAGTAGTAATATTTCTCTCTTCAATAGGAGAACAACTCTTAGGACAAGAACTAGAGCTACCTAGTGAAGAAGAGGAAATTTATTCTAATATACCATTAGAAGAGGAACCAGAAGAATAGATATACACTCCTATCATATAACCTTATATTAACTCTGAATAATTTATAATGGCAGGGAAGGAGAAGGAGAAGTAAATTTGTAAACGGTGAACTTAGGATTGGAGGTGGAAGAGTCATAGGAGGAAATAAATGAGGAGGTGGAGGAGGAGGTAGTAGAGGTGGTAGAGAAGAACCAAATCCTATGGATTTAACATTTTTGATGAATATACCAAAACCATAATGAAGAAAATTTCACCCTCTATCCTCCCTAATTTCCATGATTTAAGAAATGAGGATCTAGAAAGATTTCCTTTTGAGTTTGAAGTTTTATGTAGATCATATGAATACTTACTTTATACTTATAAATTGAAATGATTTCCATTCCAATCTTAAGGATGGAGAACTTAAAGGGTTCATGGGACTAGGAAAACATACTATTAGAATATGGGAAGAAATTAAAAGAGTGTTCCTAGAAAAATATAAGGATTATTGCATGCCCTATAACATTAAGTATGAAGTATTTAGATGATGCAAAAAGAGGATGAAATACTTGAAGATAGAGTTGAAATATTTGCCTATAATGATAAAAGGGTTAGGATGCATGAATTAGATTATGAAACATTAAAATCGCTTTTGTTGAAATCCATAAGAGATGAGTGGAGAAACCTTATAAAATTAATGGGAAAAGGATATGTTTCTCAATTTTAATTTAGTGACATCTATGATTTGTGTAAACATATTTCAAAGGGAAAGGCTAGAACTGCTAAAAATCCAAGAAGCCCTATTATGTCTAGAATTCACAAATCTGCAACTAGAACAATAAGTAGTGATGAAATAGGAAATTTTCTTGATAACTTCAAAAAATACATACTTGGGAGTCTTAGTGAGCAACTTGATACTCTTATGATAAAAAAACATCAAAAATCTGAGAATGATGAATTATCTATTTTCTATCCTAGATAAAAGAAAAATCATGCCTTGAGAGAATGTCCCCTAGATAGTATACAAATTTGTGCCATATGTGCTAAAAATTTGGATACAAGGTAATTCCCCTCAATGCTTGGTATTAAAGTTGTTTTTCAAGATGAGGCTGGAACAATCTAAGCTAAATCACTTTGTTTTATTTCTAAAATTGCATGGAAAAATCAACAACCAAATATGACTTAAGATTTCAATACTTTTCCCATCTATCTTCAGTTGGAATATATAATTTAATTAATTTTTGTAGGCTTCATAAGCCTCTGTGTATTTATGGAAAGTGGGATTATTGATGAACAAATTCCTGAGCTCATGAATAATAAATAAATCAAACTAAAAAGCCTCTATGAAGGCCTTTCCTATGAGATGGCCTCTGATGCCAACAAATCTAGATGTGTCTTCGGAAATTTTCTCCATATTTTGTTTGTAGTCATTCAAATTGATTATATTTTATTCTTCATTCACCAGTCTCGGTAGACCTTTCCTATTCAACACCTACACCATTTTATTTAATCTCTTAATAATAATATCCAAATTATGGCATTTATTCTCCAATTGAAGCATGGTGCTTCTTTTTTAGTGCATTTTCTTGACCTCTAGAATTGCCTCTATTCTGTCTTAGATCCCCAACTCTTCCAATTCCACTCTTTTTTTTGGAATCTAAGAGCTTGATAATAGTTGCAACTTCCCCAGGCTTCTATCCTAAATTTTCCTTGATTTGTTTTATCACCTCCGTTGACCTTTTATGGGCCATTACTGAATCACTCTGCAACTATTGAACCTTTAATGTTAGCTGATGGATTTTCTGTAACTCTACAACATAAAAGCTATCAATATTCAAATTTTGTTCTGAAAATATTTTTAACTGAGATTTTAATCTTGTAGTCTCTTGCTGGTGAAGATTCGGGTTGACCATAGCATTAACTAATTCACATTAGGGGAATCTTGAAGTCTAAAATGGGCCTCCTAAGGAAAATGTACAATCAAAATTCACTTTATGAGAACCAATCACATTTTAGGGGATGACATCATCCCTAATGGTTGAGGTGGCATTACTTGAGTTAAAGGTACTTACTTTTCACATTCTCAATGGCGAATAAAAACTCATGGTTAACCATGGTAGTGCTCTAAGTACTTTTAAAGTCAATGTAAAGTACTCATAATAAATATCATTTCACACTTTTTGAATAAAAATATATTATTGTCATTTCATATTTCTTGAAAGAAACAATGCATATCCCTATATATTTATTATATTATTTCTATATAGTATATTAATTACATGTTATTATACAATTTAAAAATATAAATTTTAATTAATAGCATATAATATAATTAAGAATTTATAAATTTATATTTATATTTTATGTTAAATTATTTAAGTACAAAGGACAAATGCATTACTTGTTCAATGATAATTATTTTTTCTTGAAAATCTCATTCTTATTTATAGTCACATCAATACAATTTTTTTATTAATTTTGTTTTGGTAGAATTTTTGAATTGAATTTAACTATGGTTACATGGATTGTGGTGCAAAAAGTGAATTTCAAATTCATAAATATTATTTTATTGGTTTAGCTATTATTTTATTATTTCCTTGGGAGGCCCATTTTAGACATGAAAATTCCCCTAATGTCTGTTGTCTGTGTTGGTTTAGATGTCGATGTGGATGCACCTGCTGTTTTAGCTACTACAATGGGAACTGTTGTAAGAGGGAATATGGATAATTGTGCTCTATGCTCTTTTTATTTGAGAATTTTCCCTAACTCTACCTCCATATCCCTAATCTGAATGTTCTGCTCAATTATTATCTTAAACATCTCTTCTCTCTCCTTCTCTACTTTTCCAAATTCCTTGGCTTGCGGGCCTTGAATGGAAGGCAATTTCAACTGTTTTCTTAATGCTACAATATCAACTATTTTCCTCTTTATTATCTCTTTTGCAAGCTTCACATCATTTGGATTGTATCCCAATTTAATTATTAAGTCCTCCAATTACTTAATTTTGGTGTCTTTAGATAAGGATGAAATCCCCTCAAATTTGATCCGAGTCTGTGTATTATTCATTGAGGCCTCAAAAAAATTTGTTGACATAACTGCATTTGTCAGTGAAGAATACATCATTTAACTATAATTCTTAAGCATTTCCATTTGATTAATGGGATGGTTTTTCTTGACATCAAATTAAAAAACATGCTCTTCATAATCTGTCGATGTCTTTGGAGCTGGTACTTTGGCTTATAAGAACGCATTCTCCATTTCTCCCTTCTCAGTATCAAAGGCTGAAAGCAGCCTATGTTGTGATGTTTCAGTCTGCTTCCAAAATTGTGAATAGGTGGGAGCCTTCAACATTTCATTTATCTGCTTAATAGCCTTGTACTTTGCAAAGATGTTGCACTCAATAGTGTCTCGAGCCAAATCTGTTGACTGTGAAGTTTCAGGAGGATCTTTTATAGTTGAAGAAGAAGGGGAGCTCGTGATGATATCATCATCCTTGGTGGATGTATGAGGTATTGTCATCACAATGGTTTCCTGCCCTTTGTTTTCTGTCTGAAATGCTAGTGCTGAATGTAATATTCCTAATTAGCTTTTATCTAATTGGAATATTGAAATTTTATTTTGTCAATAAGATAGGTGAATAAGAGGGTACAGAGACCCATAAATACCTTTAGTAGGAATAAAACCACTTCTAATGTGAATAAGGATCATTGAATCAGCTAAATAAAGCACTCTTGGGTGTGAATAGGGGCTAAAGCATGTGGATGGGGTCAAGGTTGACCAAATTAACAGTGTTTTCATGGAGTTAGTGGAGAGTCATTGGAGGAAAATGCCATGGTCGAGGAATTTGAACATGTGAGTATCTCTAATGAGTGGTACCAAGTTTGAGGAAACTCACAGCATATAAGGAAGGGATGGAAGCCATAGAGGGAATTATGAATATTTTTATGGGTCTTGCCTTTATGACTTTGCGCACTTTAGCCGTTTAGGAGATAGCCCATGTGTTGTTTAGCACAAGGGTGTTTCCGAGCAGCAATCCCACCCTCATCTTTGGGGGAATTCGAATGCCTATTCAGGAGAGTTTCCTTCAAGATTCATTCCATCATCCAACATTAGGCCAATATTTATTCACCTTCAAAAACACAATCTCCTTTAGTAATTGCACAATTCAGGAGGGAAGTTGTAGTGGAGGGTTGAGAACCTAATTTCTTGAGATTTTTTCCAGTGAGGGGAGCAACGCTTCATCCAAAAGATTAGTGAGGAGGAGTATCAACTATTTTCACATCAGATAAGCCACCTCCCAACTGTTTCTCAATTACAGTGGATTATTCAACCCTAGGGCTGTATTTTCCATCTTGAGTATTTCAAGAAACCCCTCTTGTGTTATCTTGGAATTGTGCTAGAAAGCCTAGATCTTTGATCCCGTCATTTTCTAAGCACCGTATCATCAGATCCATGTATTCTTAATTTCCAGCTTCAATCATTCCCAACAAGACTACATTTCATATCTTTCCAATATTTTATATAGCATCAATTTTTCATGTCTTTGTGTATTGGGTCATTTTAGGCTTGTTTTGCCTAGCTTGAGTGTCTTTTTCCTGAAGATATTGTACTTCATTTATGATATTATCTATAATAAAATGGCTCAATTATTTGCTCATGTTTTGATGTATTGATATTTACTGCAATTTCCATATTTATGTTCAATATTCATGTTTTCCTAGTTTTGGAATATTACAGTGCTATCAGGGCATAATCTTGGCTCAACCTATGAGACATCACATATGTGTCATCAGAAGAAGAAGAGCCTCTCACATAAAGGGAGAAGTGGTACATCAATAGAAGAATAAGGTTTGATTATAGAAGAAACAAAGAAGAAAAAGGAAAGACTCAAATATCAGGAGAAAAGGATGAAAAGGAGTTTCCAAAGCTTCTTCTCCATACTATGCAAGATATTTCCAAAGAAATCAAGGAGATGAGGATGGAAAGACATAAAGAAACCCCAAGAATGTTTCTACATGGAGAAAGCTCTGGCACTTCACATCGCTGGTGTGAGTAACCAATAATGCAACAATTTTCTCAACGCTCCACTATGCCTACATTCCTAGTAGTAGGAAATGGAGGTAGAGGACCCCATGAGTAGGAGACTCTTGAAGATTATTAGTATGAGTTTCAATCTCAGAGATTCAAAGATAATCTGAATTTTCAGGAGTTTTTTTAGATCAAAGAAAATAGGAGACCTCAGAATAACAATAGCAGTGGAGGGTACATGCAGAACAATTATCTGTAGCGTACTATGGGTAGATTTTTTCTACCTTCTTTTGATGGGTCATCCAAGTGCATAGCCAAGTCTTGGGTGGAGAAACTAGACATATATTTTCAGTTGAACCAAGTACCAAATATTGAAGCCATTAAAATAATAGTGTTGCACCTTGAAGGTGAGGCACATGATTGGTGGTTTCATGGTCTTTCTACATTGGGGCATGCAAATGTGACTGCATATGCAGAATTCACCCGGAGGTTGGTGGAAATATTTGATCGAAGATATCCAAAGGCACCTTTTATTGAACTATCCAAGCTCAACCAGTCAGATAATCCAAAGACCTATATCTATTAATTTCTAAAACTTTCCATCATGGTGCCATTTTTATCTACAACTAGGAGAGTTTATATGTTCATTGATGGGCTAGTAGAGCCTCTGCATGGGTTGGTAAAATATACTAAACCAAATACACTCCAAGTTTCCATTGAAAGGGCTAGAGATTTACAAGATGCTTTTCCAAGGGCAAGAGATCCATTTCAAAAAAATCCCACTTTCCAATCAAAGGGGAAATATGTGAAGGTTCCTCCCCCGAAGGAGAACCAGAACAAATGACCCCTTCATGATGATTTCTGAATATATTTGAGGAGGATGAAGGTTTGATTCACTTGCCAAGAACCATGGGCACCATGGCATTGGCGTGCTGTGGGGAAGGCACAATATATTTAGGTATTATCTGATAGTGAGGAGGAGGAAGAAGAGGATCTAGAGGGATAAAGAAATGTTGTGATAGCAGGGGAGGATCCACCACCACCACGGGGTGGGAATGGGAGATTTGCTCCAATTGGAGAGGCCCTTGCATCTTTGCAGGGAGTACCCAAGTATCTGACTTTGAGAGTCTGAGGTACAATTCAAGGTAGTAGGTATCAGTATTGATTGAAAATGGGGCTACCCACAATTTTATTGATTCTCAGTTAGTACAGAGGAGAAAAATAGCTACTAATGATTTTGAGGGATTATCAGTTCTAATTCTGAAAGCTAGAATCATGCAATGTGTGAAGTATGTTCTGGCATTGTTTGTAACCTTGGGGACATACACTTTGACTGATCACCTTTTTTTGGTCGACATTCCTGAAACCAATGTGTTAGTGGGTGTGCAATGGTTTATTACATTGGGGAAGGTCACCACAGATTGGGAGACTTTGCAGATGGAGTGGATAGATAAGAAGAGCGGTAAGCATAAGATGATCAGGGGCATGCACACCTGTCCACCTGAGGAAGCCTCAACACATAAGATGTATCCATATTTGTGTAGAGGAAGCAAGGAAAAATCAACCCACTCAGATATGCAGTTTACTTTAAACCATTTTCTTATATTAGTTTGAGTCATTCCACCAGGGAGACCCCCAGAGCAGAAGTTGGTTAAAGAGTTATCACAACAAGTTTCACCATTCATAGATCTTGCTAAGGAGGTAGCCTTGGATGATACCAACACAATGCAGAGGGCCTTTGATTGGCTCAAGGAGGAGATGGATATTTTTTTAGTATCAGTATTACCAACTCTCACCAAGCCTCTTGCACTGAGAGGTGATGTTTTAGGGGTGAATGATGGAACAAGCATGGTGCAAGAGAGATTTTCCATCGCCTCTAAGAGTCATACGATACTTCCACATAGGAAGGATTCTTCCATATATTGTAAAGGTTTGCTGGCCTTCATACATACATTGGCCAAACTCAGGAAGTTTTTGATGTGAAATAGCTTCCAAGTGAAGGTTTACCACCAAAACACTTTAATCTTTTCTTAAGCAGAAACAATTGCAAGGGAGGAAAAAAAAGTGGGATAGCCGTATTCTAGCATGTGGCTTTGGCATTGAGAATATAAAAGAAGGGATAATGAGGTGGTAGGTGCACTATCACAGAGGCCAATAACGTTGTCATTGTTGATCATGGATCCAGATTGGGATTCCCAACTATTGGTGGAGTATTCCAAGAACCACTTCACATGTGAAGTGCTTGATGGGTAGGTGATGGATGATAGGTATAAAGTGATGGATGGAGTCATCTATCACTAGGATCATATATTCTTAAATAGAGAATATAATCTCAAGGAGAAGGTTCTACATGTAGCACATGATTCACTCCTTTCCGGCCACCAAGGTTTTAGCAGGACATACCAGACCATTAGGGAGAGATTCTCATGGGAGGGTCTCAAGGAGGATGTACTCCAACATATTAGGAAGTGCGTATTTTTCCTGAATAATGAAGAGGAAAACAACCATCCTACAAGGTTGTTACAGTCACTTCCTTTCCTAAGAGAAATATGGAAAAGCATATATGGGCTTCATCGCCAGCTTTCCAATAGTACATGGTAAGGATTGTATATTTGTATTCATTGGTCAACTAACAAAGAATTTACATTCCTTTTTCATTTGTCTATAGTGGATTTCTCCAAAAGAGGGCAAGCCTCTCTTTGGACTTCATGGTCTTCTTGGGACCACAATCAGTGATAAAGATAGCAACTTCCTAGATGGATTTAGGTAGGTGTTGTGTTCTTTGGAGTGTATCCAGTTGAAACCAAACATTAGTTACTACTCCCAGGCAGATGAGAAGATAGAGGAAACAAGAAAGTGGCTCAAAAAATACTTACTGCAATGTGTTTCAAGGTAGCAAGGAGAAAAACTGCGTTGGTTCCACCTGAGGGACTATTGTCACCAACTGACATTTCATATGGAAATCAGTGTATATCTATTATTGGTTCCATATATTGATGATGTTCTATTCATTTTTGTTAGAATGGTTGGGGAAAGCAAGGTTCCTAGAAGAAAATATTGGATCCACAAAATTTCTTATGTCCAATGCCTCAATGAGGCCATTAGACAGCATGTAGCTACCACCATGGATCTCCCACTTCTTTTTTATGTGAGCCATTTGGTTTTATCACCAAGGGCTAACTTGGACACTTGGGAGGGGCACCTAAGGGGAAAGTTGATTGAAGAACATCTCATTCAGTGGAGGAATTTATTGGGTGAGGAGATTTTGTAGCATACATCCTTGCAGTTGCTTGAGGATAAGAAAAATTTGGGAGGGGAGGACTGTAATATTCCTAACTAGATTTCAGCTAGTTGGAATATTAAAATTTTCTTTTGTCAATAAGATAGGTGAATAAGAGGGTGGAGTGACCCATAAATATATTTAGTATAAATAAAACACCTTCTAATGTGAATATGGATCATTGAACCAGCTAAATAAAGCACTCTTGGGTGTGAATAGGGGCTAAATCATGTGGATGGGGTCAAGGTTGACCAAATCAATAATGTTGTTACTGAGGTAGTGGAGAGTTATTGGAGGACATCACAGTTATGGTGGAGGAGTGTATGCATGAGAGTATCATCTTTAATGAGTGGGACCGAGGGTGAGGAAGCTCACAAAGAATATAATGAAGGGGATGGAAGCCATAGAGGGAATTTTTAATACTGTTCATATCTATTCTTTTATGACTTTCTTCACACTTCAACCGTTGAAGTGAGTCTCATTTCGGTGGCCGTTTAGCACAAGGGTGTTTCTCGAAGGAATCACACCCGGATCCTCGCGTGGGAATTTGAGTGCCCACTTAGAGGCTTTTAAGCTTCATTCCATCATCCAACATCAGGTCAATCTTCAATCACCTTTAGCAATGTTGGAAGATTGCAGGAATTGTGTATTTCCGTGATAGTTGTAGTGGAGGGTTGATAACCCAAGTTCTTGAGCTTGTTTTCCAGTAAGGGGAGAAACCCTTCATCTATAAGATCATTAGGGAGGAGTATCAACTATTTTCACATCATTTCAGCCACCTCCTGGTAGTTACTCAATTTTAGTGTGTTATTTAGCCCTAGGGTTTCATTTTTCATCTTGAGTATTTCAAGAAACCCCTCCTGGGTTATCTTGGAATTATGCTAGAAAGCCTAGATCTTTGATGCCGACATTTTCTGAGCACCCTATCAACAGATCCATGTATTATAAGTTTCCAGTTGCAGTCATTCCCAATAGTACTATCGAGTTATAGCCTTCTTGCATTTTATATAGCATCATTTTTTCATGTTTTGGTGTATTGGTTTATTTCAGGCTTGTTTTTCCTAGCTTGAGTGTCTTTTTCCTCAAGATATTGTACTTCATTTCTGCTATTATATATAATAAAATGGATCAATGATCTACTCATGTTTTCATGTATTGATATTTACTGCAATTTCCATATTTATGTTCAATATTCTGTTTTCCCTATTTTGGAACATTACTCTGAATTTGTCTTTTGTTTCTTTTTATAAATTACAAAATTCTTTGGCTCCAATTTCTCTGATTGGGGACTTCTATATTATCCTTTTATCTGGCTTTTCCTATTTATATTTGGGTGTAGGATTTTGATAGTTTGTGGTGGAGATAACCTATTCCTCTCCCTCTTACATGGTGTTCTCTTCCCATCAGGTTTGGTTCATTTACCTACTCGATTTCTAGTTGAGGAGTATGTGTATATGGTGTTGTTTTATACTCCACCCTCAACTTTGAAATTAAACCAAAATGGTCATAGGACCATGTTAAAATTAGTTTGAAATTCATTTGTTTGAGCTATAAATCAGCTTCTCGGCTAGCTGTTCTGGAATTGCAGAAAAAGGGCCATACATGTTCTTTAATCTTAAACTATGCTTTCTTCTTGGCAGCCACAAAGTGCATGTAATCCATATGAATCATTTGTCTTATGTAATCTAATGAGAAAATTATCATAGGTACATATTTTGGTAGCCTATAGGGTGGAAATTTGTTAGGTCCCTATATCACTAGTATAGCCCCTTATTATTGTTAGTTTAAACCCCTTATTGTTATTATTGTACCCTTGTAACCCCCATTTTGTTATTATTGTGCCTTAAATTATTATTGTTAGGTCGGCTAGGATTACATTATGGCCCCATGGACTCCTATATATAGAAAGGAGGTTTTGTGAATTGTATGATCCAAGAATTGTGCATTTATGTAATGTATTGGAGGTTGCCCCCTCGAAGTGGCTTATTTCTAAGGCGTTTATATCTCTTTTCTTCTACTTTTGAAGCTGGTTACACAACATTTGGTATCAGAGCTTTGGGATTCTAGGGTTTCGCTGCTCCAAACAGGTCATCGTGGCATTTTCGCTATAACTTTTTTCTACGAAGCTTCAGAAGCTGAAATTTCTAGGGTGCGAAGCTGAAATCTTGAGGAAGGTTTTCTAAAAATTTCAGATCTTGGTTCGCAATATTTGAGGAGATATCATCTGTGGAAGTTAGGTATTTTTTCAGGCTCATAAACAGGTCATCGTGGCATTTGCGCTATAAATTTTTTTTTTACGAAGGGTCAGAGTCTGAAATTCATATGGTGCGAAGCTGAAATCCTGAGGAAATTCGTCAAAAAATTTCAGAACTTGGTTCGAAATATTTTTGGAGATATGATCTGTGGAAGGTAGTGCTTTTTCAGGCTCCTGAATTTCATCTCAAAGAGGTGATCGTGGAAAACGTTCAATAACTCTCTCTCTGAAGATTGGATTGGAGTGTCGTCAAAAGTGGTCACAAGTACACAGCCTGTAGTTTCTTCGCTATAAATTTCAGAGACAAAAGACAAAACAGTGACACGTGGCAAGTCGTACAAGTTCGCTCTACTGAACCAGTCCAGAATTAGGTCATTGTGGGAGATTGGACACAACTTTTTCTTGGAGCATCAAAATCAGGTCAGACCTGTGGCATTTGAAAGAAGCTTCAGAGGGCTACTACAGGGCTAAATTTCAGATATCGAAGATTTTCAAGCACAGAGATAATACAATTTCAATATCGAGCTCCTCAAAGCTAGTAAAAGGTGTGTATTTTTTTTCCCGAATTGCATAAGTCTTGTTTGAAGAATCAAGTTGAATTGATTGCAAGGGCCTATTGTAGAATAGATATCAATATTGGAGTCCGAAATGGCCCCTAAAAATAATTCAACACCCATTAAGCCTTTAGAAGGCTCTACTATTACTCATGAAGATGAAGAATGGCAACATGACATGTCAAAATTACAAGAGCAAATGCAACAAATTTCGCTCTCGCAAAGAACAACAAAAAATGAAATGGAAGTTTTGAAGAAAGGCATGGAATTGAAGATGGACGGTTTGAAGAAAGGCATGGAAGTGAATATGGACGGTTTGAAGAAAGGCGTGGAAACTAAGATGAATGGTTTGGAAGCTAAGATGGATGGCATGGAAGTCGGCATGAAAGCTAAGATGGATGACATGAAGAATGATCTAAAAGCATACATGGAAGGCTTGATGACAAGCTTAAAACCAGAAATGATTCCTAATGGCGGAAATATAGGAGAAGAACCTCCCGATGAGAACAAAATAAATGTTAATCATGATTCCATAAACTCGAATGTTGGCGGGAAGAACCACCATATTCCAAAAATGGATATGAGGAAGTTTGATGGAGAGGATCCGTAACATGGATACTACAGATGGAGCAATATTTTGATCTCCATAACGTGCAAAACACACAAAAGGTACGCATTGCAACTTTACATTTAGAACAAAATACATTTGTATGGTATCAATGGCTTTGCTCCCGTAAAAAAATTGTCACTTGGTCAATTTTTACGGAGGAAATGATAGCACATTATGAGGATACAAAGAGCAACACTTTCTTTAGCCAATTGATAAATCTCAAACAAAAGGGTTTAGTGGGGCAGCACATTGAGGACTTCCAAAAATTGAATATATGGGTAACTGATATTCCAGAGGAACACAGGATTGATCTCTTCATAGGCACTTTAAAGGATAACATTCAACATGAAGTTCGCGTTCTGGAACCTGATTCATTGGAGAAGGCATTCATGTTGGCAAGAAAAGTTGAATGTAAAATTATGGCGACAAGGAAGCCTACCACTCAATTCTATAAAGAAGGAAGTGTTGCTACGCCTAGATTTCCACAACCTACAAGGTTGACACCACAACAATTGG
>JAXQQM020070819.1:0-81411 GCA_034641835.2 Pinus albicaulis | reverse complement strand
ATGTATTTCCTATAGGTGTTGGAAAATGATTTTCCAATGCCTACAGGAAAAAAAATTACACTGTGTTTTTAGAATTTTACATTGTAGGCGCTGTAAATTAGGTTGTATGTTACATTGACAGAGGATAGTACTCTCACAATATTCCCCTACCATTACCCTTGTCATGTCTGAGACATCACCGCTGACTTCTAATATATGTATTTTTCTTGCCCCAGAGTTCCTTCCCTGCAGAGCTCCAATATTAATGGCAATATCATTTGGCATGCTCATGTGGTTGTAGCAAAGGGAATGTGGAACCCTGGGAAATTAGAAATACTACAGGGTAGGTGTCTGTGAGCCTTGGTCAACAATTTCATTTAAGAGCTCCTTGTGCTGCAAGTTTCAGAATGGGATATTGCCTCAATGTGGGAGGCTATTCTCCTCACTGTGAAGAACCTCCATCATCTGACAGAGATCCTGGATCTATGAATACCCATGGCAACAAAGAAATGTGGCAATGGTGGTGGTGTTGGATCAGAACCAGGACGGGCTGCCTATGGGTAGATATGGGTAAGGAAGAGTTGGACATGGGTTGTGGCAAGATCAGCTGGAGGCATTTGTCTGGAAGCTCAGAGCCAAGTTGAGAAACATGATAGCTACAACAAGGCCATAATAGAGATATTCAAATATGATGTTGGAAGCTATGCTCTGAACTTTGATGATGGGTGTTGGCAGGAACTGCATGAGCATTGCTTGGCCTACAAATATCATGCAAATGCAGGGCACCCAGTAGTACTTGAGACATGCAAAACACAGCTCTTAGTTCTGATAATTTGGCTGGAAATACTGTGAAATTATAGTTGGTGGATGTCTGGAACAAAATAGCAATGGAGTAGGATTATTTTATAGAGTCTTGGAATAGTTTCTTACTGTTTAGAAACATTTTTGTCAATCGAATATTTATGAAGTCTGGCCACTTCTCAGATGGAAATTGTAAACTTTATGAATAGGTATTGGCTGATAGTTTTATTTCATCAATAGAATATATGTATATCATCCTCTTTAACTCTATTTGCATTTCTGTAAATACATATCAATGGTATTGATAATATTGAGCATTGGTAGATGCAGTGTGATTTCATCTTTTGAGTTTTTATTCTATATATATTATTCCCAACGCGTAAGTTAGCTTTTCAGGGATTTGCAGACAGAATTTGAATTTCAGATTTATATGATACTTCATAACGAGGAACTCACATGAACTCACATGAATTACAACTTCGACACAGTTTTTACTCATATGGTAAAAGGGTAGATGAACAAGGGTTTTAACAAAACCAAAACTTCATACAACAATTAAAAATAGCTCGAATTGATAGATTTAAGGGTTCCCACCTGGTTTTTATGCTCGAATCAAATGGATAATTCCGCGCTGCTCCTTGATGCTCCTCCCTTGAAACTCAGCTTGATGCTCCTCCCTCGTGATTGAGAAACTGAAAACAAATTTGGAAATTCATCGTGCGCGGAAAAAAACTCTATATGTTCGGTGTAGCGTTGATTGAGGTAGGTGGCCGGTGGTGTCGTGGGGGTGGCGAGTGGTGGAGGAGCGGTATGAGGGAGGGAGGTGGCGGAGGGTGGGGTCCACGTTGCCATTTTCGTCGTCGTCTGCCAGGAGCTGGAATGCTGTCGCCGTCCGTTGCCGTCTGGAGTTGGAGTGTCGTCGATGCGGGGTCCACCATCGCGTCGGAGAAGGGAGGGGGTCGTCGGAGGGGACTGATCGGGAGCTATCACATCAGCTCCCGATTCGTCGAACGAAAGACTCCTCCATCGGAGAAAATATGAGACAATGAGATCATCATGATCAGTGCTAGGGAGTAAATGAGCATTCCACTGGTTTAATGGAGTAGCGAGACTGATCATGGTAGTAATAGTAGATCAAGTATTTTCTATTCACCCACCTGTAATATTCCCTTTGTTTCTTCGTCAGAGTCCAGGCCACGGCCTCATTCCACCAGTGGCTTGCACTGGCACAGTTATTGTTAGCACAGGGAAATAGGGTTATACTATCATCTTCCCATTTGCAGCCGAGGCCATGGAATTTCTTGTACGATGACACGAATGGAGCAGCAGTCCAGTTGGTCTTCTCAAGCCCACCCTTGGTTGCCCATTTGTCTTCATTCCAAATGCTGGAAAACATGTACATCCCCTGCTCCTTAGGGAACACATCGCTTGTAGCCTGAGTGTGCCTATGGACTCTCACAGGAACTTGGTCTACAAAGAACCTACAAAGCCATTATATATCTCTATGAAATTTGGGAATTTTTCTTCAACAATTCATACAAACACTGATCATGAGAGAAATAGTCATATGCTTACACAATTTGGTGAGAGTTCCAGAGGATGGAGTAAGTGTGGAACTGTGTAGTTGGATCGAACCAAAGGATGTGCCTCTGTTCCCTTTCACCCACACCCTTTGCATAGATGTTCGTCTGCAGAGCATAGGGCTCTCCACTTTTGTTCCCTAGAAACTCAAAGTCCAGCTCGTCCCTATTCATGTCAGTGTTAGAAGACATCTGCAATCTAGTATTAGACCATCATTTTTTAGAGAAAAACTTTCAGCACCTGAGGCCATTACTAAGAACAAATTTTATAAAATTTAAGCAGATTAAACACACATAATAAGTAGTGACAACTCCTGCAGAGTCTCATGGTACGAGTTTGAGCTTCATGCTAAACCATCTGAATCTGTACTTATACTTCAATTTGAACCCAGAACCTGCACAAACTAGAAATCACACTCATCATTAGGATAGTGATAAGTTTATTCATTGAAGACAACAATATATTAGGGGCCATATTCAAGCTCATCAGGCTGATTAACATAACAAATCTTGAACGTTGCCCTTTCAAATTTCGGCTAATCAATTATTTTATGTAATCGAAACCTTGACCATATAAATACCTGAGTTCTGGTCAAGAACCAGGTGCCATACTTGGCCATTTTCAGATGTCCTGAAGTGATCTTGAGCCCACATTATCTGAAAATTATCATCAAAAACCTTAGCAGATGAATCATCTCCATCGGACTGACAACAAACATAATCAATCAGATCACTCAAGGGCAAGAACAAGAAACTCAATCCCACTGTACTTCTCAAAGTCCCACCCATAGTTACAAAAACAAAAGAGAGAAGCACGTGCTGAGTGGCTACTACTCAAGTGCTCAAGGCCGTGAAGTGAGATGCCTACAAGCATGAATATAAATAGGGCGAGCTATAGTCTGTTCTGTCACAGCACAGTAATGCATACGCCATACGCCATACACCAGCTAATACTGACGTCCAAGGAAGGTAAGAGCGTGAAGATTAGGCTATGGGTAATCGAGATTCGCACCTCTGAGAATTGATCACAAGTCGCCCTGGAGATGCCATCAATTCAATTTAATTATCGACATGTATTTACGTAGCCATTATTTGGGCCTCTCGGGGAATCAATTGAAGTCCAATGGTGGAATCCACTGTAAAATTATTAGAGCACAAATATGGATCTAGTTGAAGAATAATTGCACAAACTTGCCAAGTTGAAAAAGAAAAACATTTAGAATTGAGAATGAAATTGATTCATCAATATTAGGTTGAGAATCAATATATAAAGCAATTAAGTTAAGCTTAGTTGTACATGCCATAACTATGGATAATTAAAGCTAACTGAAGCTAAGTGTGTTTTATGTTCTGCAAATGTGCATATGCACCACATGCAAGCAGTAAGTTAACTAACTAAGCTAAGTGCACATCACAAGCAATATCTAGAGTTTAACTAAAACTAATCTAGGTGCATGTACACCAACACCCCCCCTTAAGCATAACTTAGGTGAGTGTGATGCAAAATGAATGAGTCCCGGCAACATGACCATTTTAGGTACCCATATACAATGCATAAAAAGGAGGAAAGAGGGAAAACCTAGTGGGAAGAAACCCCCCTCAAAATATAATGCAAAAGTAGAGAAAAGACAACTACTAGGCAGTCGTTTCCTTCACCCCGAAACAATCTTGCAAAAATCGAAACTTCTGCTCAGAACTCAGACAATACTGAAGACCGATGATCCCATCATGGATCTGGAGGAATAAGCTTCATTTTTGGAAGTAGAGGTATCAACTCCCATCTTTGGATCAAGGACTGAATTTCCTTATACATGGTTGCATGCCAATATCGATTCCGTGCAACTTCGTCATGCATTTGATGATCAAATTCATGTACCCTATATGCATGCATGAGAATGGTTGTCTCTAGGGATGCATGCATGTGCATGTGTGGCCTTCGAGATGCCTTTGTGGTTGCATACATGTGCATACATGGTGCTATAAATGCCTCCTTAGATGCATGCATGGGCATGCATGGCTCTGCAACTAAGAGTGAATGTGGAGCATCATTAAATTGAGACTGCGTGAAATTTGTGTCAATAGTAGAGGAATCAAAGTCCTCTTCTATGATTTTGAAAGTAGTGTATTCATCATTAGCAGAGGAATATATTTCCTCATGTGCAATGTTTTCGTTATTGGATAAGATAAAATTATCATCTACAACAGGTCCATTAACAATAGAAGAAGCAAAATCTTCTTGTTCAACATTGTCTTGAGAATATTTCTGCACATTTTTGGAGTCTTCACCACTTTCATGACTGCTATAATAAGTCGATCTCTTTGCCTCCAAATCGTGTTGTTCTAGATCATTTTCATCACCATATAATATTTTCAATGTAGTCCAGATTTCATGTGGTGATTCAATATTTATGACCTCATAAAGAATATCATGAGACACAGATAGACACAATCTTCCATAAGCCATGTCAAATCTGTTAAGCCAATCTAACTTCTCATCCTCTGAGTTTGGTTCTGTCTCAATTCCCACGACTATTTGGTACAAGCCTTTGCTCCTAAGATGAAGCAAAATCATTGACTTCCATTCATGGTAATTGTATGGAGTCAGAATCATTGAAGATGAGAACTCCATTGCGGAAAATTCTCTAATATTTGGATCTGCAAATCAAATCTTCGAACAATTTCCAATTCTATGCTCTTCAAACCTGCAAAAAAGTTGTTCATGCAACTTCTCCAAACCCTTGTAGCACTGATACCATATAAAATTATTAGAGCACAAATATGAATCTAGTTGAAGAATAATTGCACAAACTTGCCAAGTTGAAAAAGAAAAACAATTGGAATTGAGAATAAAATTGATTCATCAATATTAGGTTGAGAATCAATATATAAAACAATTAAGTTAAGCTTAGTTGTACATGCAATAACTATGGATAGTTAAAGCTAACTGAAGCTAAGTGTGCTTTATGTTCTACTAATGTGCACATGCACCACATGTAAGCAGTAAGTTAACTAACTAAGCTAAGTGCACATCACATGTAATATCTAGAGTTTAACTAAAGCTAAGCTAGGTGCATGTACACCAACATAGCTAATCTAAGTGCATGTACACCAACATCCACAAAGGGCTACAGTCCGTGCAACCACTTTCCATCTTTTTATGGATCAGGGAAGGGCTTGCGAGTTGGCTTTCGAGTAATGATGGTTAAGAGCATGTATATCTTGGGAAGTTACAAGTTCAAAACCAGAAGGATAGAGTATGTATATTTTTATAAATTTAGCAGTCAAATAAATGTCCTGAGGTGAATCTTTTGTCTCAAAAACAAACTCTTCTCATACACCAATTTGGTGTCTTACTTAACAGCGACCTTAACTTAGATTATTATTATAAACTTCTCCTATCTCAATTTCATTCCATGCATGCCTTGCTGTGTATACTTTTTCCAACCCTTGGCCTTCTCAGCTCAATTTAATTATTAACTCATGAGATTGAAATTTTGTGTCTTCACATTTTATTTTATTTTCTGTCAACACAGGCCTATGATTATGTCTTCCATGGCCATAAAAGATTAGCCGTTCTGCTTCCACTGTATATAATGGGTCCTCCAAAATGCGCTTGGAGTTTTGTGCTCCATTACCCATTCGGACCCTACATACAATGTGACGGGGTAGGATATGAATTTTTCGGTGCGAACTAATTTTGCATAAATTCGATGGTGAGAGATAGTTTCAGGCGGATCAAAAGTCTCCTTTACATTAAAATGACATGCATTGGACCTGAGCGCTGATATCTATGATTTCCTTTCCAAGAGATCTTTGTTGTTTATACATTTGGGTTGTTAGGATCCACAAAATATGTCTAGTGACATCCCAGAATTTCATTGGGTGTATCATCTTGAAAGCACACAGGCCAATGAAAAAGTGACTGGAGTGATTCAACCTTTGCCTCTCCTCTTTTCTTTTTTAACCTCTTTCTTTCTTTTATATTTATAAGTAACACACTTGTATTTAAATTTGATTTTGTGGTCCGGTGTTTATGTGACATTTATATTTAAGCTTTCAGGCGTGGGCCAATGGTAAGTAAAGACGCACCATGATGTGAAATGATCTTTCTGAGAATGGGGTAACCTACTTGCTTTTATTGACCATAAAAGACTGTATAAAAAGAAGACTAAAGAATGGTTATTTTTTTTTAATTTTTTTAAATAAAAGATAACCTGGTTGGAAAATGCAAATAAAACTATAATATAGGTATTTTAAATATATATATAAATAAATAATATTTTATAAATTAAATATTTTTATGATGTATTTATTTAAATATTTATAATGATTGAATTATAGATAAAAAATAAAATTATAGGTAAATATATCATAATTTTGGTGTCATTAGTGAAAAAATTTTGTTGAAAAATTGGTAAAAAGAGGAAAAGGTGATGCAAAAAATTCAACATCTTACTCTAGAGGCCTATATGTAAATTTGAAAAGTTTTCTTTTTTTTTTGGTTAAATTAGAACATTTGTGTTTTATTAATAAAACAATATTAGTTTTACTTTCAGATCTCATCCACCATTACATATCAAAAAACTAAAATAACCTAGAAAACCAAAACCAAGTACCACAAAAAGTTGATTTGAAAAGTTAAGTGACTTGATATATTATTGTGAAAAGTGGTTTATTGCAACTTAAATTGTGAATGTTAGATTTATTTTGAGAATAAAGGGCATTTGTTTCAAATAGTCAATATCAATTTTTATAAGTATTGTAATTGAAAGATTGTATTTGTTGTATTATTGTGAATAATAGATTATATGTACAAGATTATTGTGAATAAGAGCACAAAAAGCATGCGAACTATGCCAAGTTTCCTACAACTAGCTTTGGGGTAAGTGGAGATGTATTTGTAGTAATGGGCTTGGGATTTTAAGAATTTCATAAAGGACAAGGATGTGAGCATTATTATTGTCTAGACATATCATATTTATTGTTTTACATTGGAAATTTTTTAGGGGATGTCTAGTAATTGATAATGAATTCGTTGGAATATATTATCTAAGACGAGATGGAGGTGAGGCCAACCATAATTATGTTCAAGAGGGTGGGACATTTATGAGTGGATAAATTCTTGGAACTACATGATCAAAGTATTAACTTTATCTCCTTTGGATTTTGAGAAGTAATTTTGACGTTTTGAGTATGTTTGTAAAAGATAATCCTTGATAGCTAAATATATGCTTAAAAATGTTTCTACAACTATAAGTTGATCATCGAAAATTTTAGGGGCTAATATTCACAAGTGGGCTAATTTTCCATGCTTTTTCCAAAAAAAAAGATTCACTAATTTCCATTTTTTCCTAAAAATTATTTGCCCAAAGTTTATAGTATAAAACTATTTTACCTTAATTATCGCCAAATTTTCATATAGAGACTATATAAAATTATTATACATTTGAAAATTTTTCCAAAAATATCATCAAACATTTTAAAGATTGCATATTATGGATTGGTGAGATTCGCCAAGGTTTATAAACTTTAAGATAAATCTCCATCCTTAAAATGTATGCATGCAGAATCTATCCATGAAGAAATAACTAAGAGCCACCGAAAAAAAGTTAAGGGAGTTGCAGGAGAAAGATAGAGGAAACTTACCTATTGGCTAAGGTAGCCAAAATTTGAATTTTGCAAAGTGTAAAATAACACAATTTTGATTTTGATTTTTCCTAAAGTATGCTTGTTTATAGGGTGAGGTGCTAGGTGATAATGTCTTACATACAGTCCCTCTTGCAACCAAATTTAGTCAGGATTGTGAAATTATGTTTTTAAGAAGCAACTTTCACAGTGTTTTGTACCCTAGCTAGCCTTAGGGTTAGGGCTTTTGGTGTGGAGATGAACATTTTTCATTTTTAGTGAAGGAAGGCTGGAAAGGGGTATATGGTATGATTATTGCAGTTTCAGCATCATCATCAACATGTGCAGTTTTTCCATAAACAACACTATCACTCAAATCATAATAAATATGGTGTTGCACTTTTGAAATTGGTGTTGCGTGTTTGGCTAGAGAAGAATTCGTCGAAGTTTAAGGCTTTGTACTATAAAAGAAAGCTTCGAAAGGGGAAAATATCCATGTTCAGACTTGTTTACACATGCTGGAGTCATCAAACAGCTCAAAATTCAACCAAAGATATTACAACCATGGAGTGTTGTGTTTCCTCACTGCATTTGTCATTTTTGGAGAATTAGGGAGTTACGTAGTGCCACGCACTGCACTTCTAAACAAACTTCTTTTTGGACAAGTTTACTTCGTTAAAATTTGATGTAAATTGTTTTTATGGTTTTAGTAATTGTAATAAATAAATTAGTGGCTCATAAGCTCAATTTGGGGCTGAGAAATTAATGTAAAATTCTTAGAAAAGATCTTGTTATGCAGTCCCTTGTCTTTAACAGTTAGTTCTATTTTCATTGCAGAAGTTAGGAACTAAACTCTTAATGAGGAATTCAACCCCTAAAGGTGGGAAGTGACTCATTTTGGCCTATTAATGAAATGATTGTAAAGGAAAAAAGGGTGGGTCATGTTAAGGAGAAGATACATTGTATTGCACTTATTTTTTGATACTTTTTCACAGTGAATGAAATATAGAGGTTGAATTTGCAGGGATTTCGCGTTAGTTTTCTTTGGATACGTTCTTCCTTTATTTGTAAGTTATCTTTTATGAAAAATCATTCTTTCAATGTATATCTTCTTATTTAGTTAACATAAAGATTTGATTTAGAATTCACTCCAAACAGTGCTCTGCTTCAGCTTTTCTAGAAATCTATGTTTTCTGCTAAAACGAAAATTATGATACATCTTGATGCTTAATTCTCTTTTTTAATTTTCCATTTTTTCTTCACTCACCCTCCTACAAAGAAATTAGAATAAAAATATCTAAAGAGACTACCTACCTCGCCCCTGTGAAATCTCCATTTTCTCCTCATTTCATTGCTACCAACATAATCAGGTAGACATGACCATATGCCCAATGGTTTTGTCTCCTTTCCTACCAAAAAAAATTTGTAACTCATACCCTCTTAAGCATTATACCTAGCCTAATATATGAGGAATTTAACTTCCTATAGAGAGAGATCGCTCTCCAAGGCTAGAAGGGCTAAATTCTAGTCTGTGGTTACCTTTGTAATCCTTTCTCAACATAAAGGAAATTATAGAGAACTAACATTATGGCATCATTATCGGGGTTGAAATCTTTTCCCTGGAATAATATCTTCAATTATAGATAAGATCTAGTTCCTGAGGATGACAGAGAACTAGACACCAACAGGCTGAATATTTTCCCAATTGTTAGTGATTTTAAAGTTAGTTGAAAATATTTTTTGTAAGGAAATTTGGCTTCTAGGAAAGTATACACCAGACACCATCCAAATCCTAACCCACCTGAAGTTTTGGATAACCCATAGAAGTTTTTTCGAAAGAATAAGCATGCAAAAGAAGCTGAGATCGATGTCATAGAAAGATCCCTATCCCTACCTGAAAAAAATCAAGTCAGTCGATCACATCCAATTTGATTTGAGGTTCAAACAAAGTATTTTCAGATCCAAATCAGAAAGGAATTTGGTAGATATAATGTTTGTTCCGTCAAAGTTTCAACCTTCTATTTATTTTCAACGTCAAGGTGTATTAGAAGCATATCAAGATATTTGGGCTAAATTACATAAGCTTGAAGATATTATCCATAAGATCCAAAAAGTTGCCACTAAATCCTCCAAATTATTCCATTTTGTCCCAATTGTCTCTATCTCACCAGTTTATTCTCCATTGAACATTCCATTGATTTGAGCCCCTACTGTGTCAATTGTTTTTACTCCTCCCACATCAGCCACTCAAATTTATGTCCCTTTAACTTCTTCATCTTCATCTCAGACTCCACAAGCTCGTACCAGTTCATCTCATTTAGTCACGGTTGCTCATTATGCACCATTGATTTTGCAAGGCCAACTTCATGATTTTCCATTGAACTGCGATCAGAGATTGCCTTAGTTTGATGGTACAGGGGCTTTGACAACACAACAACATGTTGTAAAACTAAATTATTTTATAGATTTGGAAGAGGTGGATCATGAGGATGCCAAGATAAGGGTTTTTCTTAGAGTTTTTGTGAGAGGTGAAGAAATGGTTCAGAAGTCTGCCAACTACAAGTATTGCAAATTTTCAACAACTAGAACAAAGATTTCTTATTAGGTGGGAGGTCAAAAAGAACCCTCTTCAAATATTGGCCGAGTATGATAATTTGAGGAGACCACTCGGTGAATTGGTGCAATATTTTTCAGCGATATTCGACAAAGTCTACAATTCAATACCAACTCAACTAAATCCCCCTCCAACATTGGCTCTGCTTCACTACATACATGAGTTTTATGGTTACGAAAAATATCCTACCTTGTAAGAGGTCATAAGTTCAAATCAACTGGATAGTAGAGAATGTATATAATTGACATGAATATATATTTTATGTGATCAATTTTGACACAATTAACCTATTAAAAATTTAACATGGCAATTTGTAATTGGCAAAGTGGACCAACTTCAAGCCACAATTTGCTATTCTAAAAATTAAAAAGCTGGTTTTCAATGTCAAGTATAAAACAACCATGTAATAGTATTGAGGTGTTATGAATCTATATTCCTACCTCTTAGATTGTGCCTAGAGTAGGTATTTAGGCATGCTAGAGAAAGCCACGAGCCATCTCCATTGCATCTACAATCCCAAGTTTACAGTTTTCCATCTCCATTGTATCTACCTATAAGAAAATTCCCAAATTTATTTTGAAACTAAAAAATGTAAAGTGAATGGATATTTGGTATAAAATTTCATTTACAATTGATTTTAAAAAAAATGTATACTAAAAAGAAAGATCATAGCCATCTCCATTGCATCTGCCATTGCATCTGCCTAGAACCAAGTGCCCAAATTTATTTTGAAACTAAAAAAATGTAAAGTAAATGGATATTTGGTATAAAATTGCTTTTACCACTGTTGTTTAAAAAAATGTATGCTAAAAAAAATCATAATTCAAAAATGTATACTAAAAAGAAAGATCATCCTAATTCAAAAATGTAAGAAAGATCATAATTCAAGAACACTATCCCACACTTACATGTAAATGTCCAAATTCATTTGCAAATGCCTATTCAATTTTATACTAAAATAGGTAAGGTGAATGAGTATTTGGTATCAAATTGTTTTGAAGTGAGAATTTCCATGATTATGTTATTTTTAATGGAATTTTTGTTATTTGGATGGAAATTATGATGGTATAAAGCTTTTGGAAATTGTAATGATATACGATTTGTATCAAATTATTGGAGGGGGGAGAGTGAAGACAAATGGAGAAACTGGAAACTTAAGCCACATTGGCCTTATGCCCCAGACACCAATCAATGGAAGAATTATGAAAAAGAAATGAAAACAAGAAAATTGATGACAGTAACAGGAGAAGGCATTCTAAGATGGGGATATCGAACTAAAGGAATGTTCACAATACAGGATGGTTAGAATATCAAATCCAACAATCTACACGGTATATCAATACCAATATGGAAAAAAATCTTGTCAGCCAAGCACTCACAAAAATAGAATACTTCCTCTGGCTAGTAAGTCATAAAAAAATCCTTACCTGGGACCAATTGCAAAGAAAAGGGATGCAAAAACCTTCGCAGTACACAATGTGTGACGAACATACTGAAAGTATAGAGCATCTTATGAATACCTGTGTAGTTGTTGATTCACTCTAGACGAATATCGCCATGGTCTTCCAACAAACTGATCGAGACAACACCAACATAAAACAAACAATAGTAACCTGGAGGAAAGGAGGATATACATGTGAAGTACTAGACAAAGAATGGAGGTTGTCAATGGGTTTTCTGGTGTGGGCTATATGTAAAGAAAGGAATCAAAGAATTTTCAAGGATGAGAGATGCCAAAGTGAAGAAATCTGGCAGATGATCCAAGAAAACATTAGAGAAACAATCCTAGCAGAGAAATGGATAGATGATGACTGGAAATCCAATGCAAATGAGGCTAGAATCCTCGACATGCTCAACCTTAAACCACAAATGTTGGCGCAATGTTTGTGGAAAAATAAATAGCTAAGACAGAACCCCCAGGACAAGTTCCAACCACCTCAGCCAGGGTTCCTGAAATTAAATTACGATGGAGCTTCGAAAGGGAATCTAGGACAGGCGGGGGCGGGAGGTATAATCAAGAACTCGCAAGGGGAAATATGTAGAGTATATGCGATGGAGATAGGGTTTTCCACCAACAATGAAGCCGAACTTCTTGCGGTTTAACAAGGCCTCCAGATAGCGGCTAGGGAGCGATATCACAGAATCATAGTCGAAGGGGATTCGACTATGGTTACACGAGCTTTGTAGAAACTGCAACATGGAACTCCATGGGAGAAGATCAGCTAAAGCTGGAGGACGACATAGATTATCAATGAAATCAGTCTCATTATCAAAGGAATAGGCTATCTCATACCCTCTCATGTCCACTGATCAGGAAATGAGGCGGCATATTTTCTGGCGAACTGGGGTTGTAATCATGTTGGAGGACAACTAGATATGAACCAGACAACCATGGCTCGCAATATAGACTTACACCCTCTTCAGATTATAACAAACAAAGACATGGAAAGGTATCAAGATCCCCGATCAGGGTGCCACACGGAGGAAGGACATCGTGAGGTGGCAAGCAATGTTGTGCCCCACATGGTCATCGGATATTAAGCCGGTGGCAAAACTGGTAGTGGGAAGACGCGATAGTACGAAAGCATGCTAGTATTTATGATTTCCAATGATTTATGTGTACGCCAACTAACCATGTCAGAGACACTTGGGAAACAACGTCGGTGGGTGAAAGGTATAATGAACGTTAAGGAAGGCAACATTTGTAGTCTTTACCGATTGAAGCTCCAGGCGAATGGAGAAGGTGAAGCTGCAAACGCAAAGACGAACATCAAACTTGGAACTTTGCGATGAAAAATTCTCAAGTGGTATGTCATTTATCTTCTGATAATGGATGCATTGCGTGAATTGATTCTTGTTGCACTCAATGTTGTTCTGGATGGTAAATTGAAATTTGTCTTTCAATTTCGTAATTATAGTAAGATGGAAGTAGATGGTTGCAGTTTCTGTTCGATTACTGGTTATCTGACCTGCTTAGAATTGTCTGCAGTTTTAAGATTCATTTTTCTCCTGTCAAATGGCTTAGTTTGAGTCTGGTAGGCGCAGTGGGTCTTAATACTTGTGTCATTGCGCTTTTAGTCGGTTGCAAAGGTTCCTCAGTGGCTCTTATTACCTGTGTCATTATAGTTTCAGTCTGTTGCGCTCAATGCTCCTCCGCTACCTTGTCCATGAATCGTTAATTGGCCTAGATGGCTTCACATGATTATCCAATGGCTTGAAGGTCCCCTCTGTCAGTCTGAGATTCTTTGAGTTCTGCTAGCTATAAGGTTGGATATCTGTGTCATTGTCCTTCCCTTTCGTGCATGATTCAATCTAGGGGTGTACTTCAGTGGATAGAAGTCCCGCAGAGTATCAAGAAACTATACATGCATTGTCCTGGTTTCTGGGTAGAGGTCTTGCACTTCGAAAAGATTCTCCTGTCTGTCAACTTTTTTCTTTCAATTCTTATGTTAATGCATCGTGGGTTGACCATGCATTACCACCCGACTGGAGGTGGCCTCACTAAGGTCACTTATGTGGGTCCTTCTAATGGTTACTTATTCAGAACAACTATTGACACTCTGTCACAATACATAGGGTTCTATAGATTCTGTACAGGTGACTACTAAGAACACGGTAACAGAACTCTAAAGCATTGTCAAAGAAAGTCAACGAACAAGATGGTGAAAAAGGAAGACAAAGGAAAAGGGAAACAGAAGCAGATAGCAACCACAACCCGCACTAGAAAACAAGGAAGGAAATCCAAGAAGGAGGTCATGGAAAGCCTTTTTGACGCATTTTCTGAAGGGAATCCACCTCAGGTTAAGAATCTGATAGCTGGATGGGAAAGAGAAAGTAACATAAAAGAGGACATTGAAATCCAGGAAAAGGCAATGGAGTTTATCAAAGATCCTGGCAACACCAGAGGAAGGCTTTCCCTATTCCACTAGTGCATCCATACCTATTGGACAATTAAATGCATTCTGGCTAAAGCTCCACTAAGTATACATGAAATGGGAAGCGATCCTAAGGTTGCCTCAACTCTGCAAGATATTAAAAGAGAAATTCAAGAAATCCGGGTCTCGCGACAGCATGGATAGGTTCATCTCAGCCGTATAGATCGACAACTACAAGAGATGCAACAGGTAGATATGCCGGGGTCAAGTGTGAAAGATCTGGCTCCAATAGAATCTTCAGATGATGATTGATAGTTCTTTCTTTGTTTTTATAAATGTACTTTGCAGCTAGCATTTACTTTTTACAGTTTCCACATGTTAGATATAGTTACTTTGAAATAGCGAATAATACAAGACTCAACTTGTTTCAATAGTGGATGGCTTATAACTCTTTGAGGTGGCCAACAAAGTTTCCTTCAGACATGTTGAGGCCACCAAGTTTTGATATGTTTGTGAAACTTGCCCTTTAACTTCAAAAAGAAAGAAAGAAAAAGAATTGTAAGTATAAAGACATATTATATCAATGCTTAAGTCTATTCTTATTGAGCGAATATGAACTATACCGATCCCATTCCATATAAACAGAAAGGTCTGACAGTAAAATTTTCAATCCGATCTCATACTGCGTATCCACAAAGTCTAATCTGTATCCACAGAGTCTAATCGGTACAATCTAGCAGCGTAATTTCTTGGTACGAATTATTTGTACAGATTAAGGTAACGGCAAATTGCAATCATTCTAAAAGTCAAACCTTATACTATTGGCTGACTACGACTACTCTCGTAACGGAATGAGACTTCTGAAGCTAAGCGAATGAAGCTCCAGCTCTGACACGGATTTGTAGCGTCTTGTTCAAACCATCGGAGAAAAGAAGACACAGTGAGATCATCATGTTCAGTCCCAGGGAGCAACTGAGCATTCCACTGGTTTAATGGAATAGCGAGACTGATCATGGCAGTAATCGTAGATCAAGTATTTGCTATTCACCCACCTGTAATATTCCCTCTGTTTCTTCGTCAGAGTCCAGGCCACGGCCTCATTCCACCAGTGGCTTGCACTGGCACTGTTATTGTTAGCACAGGGCAAAAGGGTTGTACTATCATCTTCACATTTGCAGCCGAGGCCATGGAATTTCTTGTACGATGACACGAATGGAGCGGCAGTCCAGTTGGTCTTCTCAAGCCCACCCCTGGTTGCCCAGTTGTCTGCATTCCAAATGCTGGAAAACATGTACATCCCCTGTTCTTTAGGGAACACATCTCTTGTAGCCTCAGTGTGCCTATGGACTCTCACAGGAACTTGATCTACAAAGAACCTGCAAAGCCATTTTATATCTTTATGAAATTTGGGAATTATTCTCCAACAATTCATATAAACACTGATCATGAGAGCAATAGTCATATGCTTACACAATTTGACGAGAGTTCCAGAGGATGGAGTAGGTGTGGAACTGTGTAGTTGGATCGAACCAGAGGATGTGCCTCTGTTCCCTTTCACCCACACCCTTTGCATAGATGTTCGTCTGCAGAGCATAGGGCTCTCCACTTCTGTTCCCTAGAAACTCAAAGTCCAGCTCGTCCCTATTCATGTTGGTGTCAGAAGACATCTGCAATACAGTATCACACACACAAAAAGGGAAAAACCCAATTATTGGACCATCATTTTTTAGAGAAACTTTCAGCACCTGAGGCCATTCCTAGAGGAGATTTTTGTCTAATTATAATCATGACATAATCACAATAATGTTAACCTTAATCGAATCCATACAAATGTCTCGATATAAGGAGGTGTCAAAATTACTAAGAACAGATTTTATAAAATTTAAGCAGATTAAACGCACATAATAAGCAGTGACAACTCCTGCAGAGTCTCCTGGTACGAGCTTGAGCTTCATGCTAAACCATCCGAATCTGTACTTATACTTCGATTTGAACCCAGAACCTGCACAAACCAGAGATCATACTCATCATTAGGAGAGTGATTAGTTTATTCTTTGAAGACAACAACACATTAGTGCCCATATTAAAGCTCAGAAGGCTCATGATTAACATAACAAATCTTGAACGTTAACCTTTCAAATTTCCACTGACCTAGTTCACCCATTATTTTGTTTACTAAAAAAATGTTGACCATATACCTGAGTTCTGGTCAAGAACCAGGTGCCATACTTGGCCATTTTCAGAGGTCCTGAAATGATCCTCAGCCCACATTATCTGAAAATTATCATCAAAAACCTTAGCAGATGAATCATCCCCTTTGGACTGGGAACAAACACAAGCAATCAGACCACTGAACACCAAGAACAAGAAACTCAATCCCACTGTTCTCCAAATCCCACCCATAGTTACAAAAACAAAAGAGAGAAGCACTTGCTGAGTGGCTACTGCTCAAGTGCTTAATGCAGCTGTGGAGTGACAGGCCTGCAAGCATGAATATAAATAGGGCGAGCTATACCCTGGCACCATCACGGCACAGTAACCCATACGCCATCTGATAGTAACGTGAAAGAGTGAAGAGTAGGGTATGGGAAGTCGAGATTCGCACTGCAGAGATCGATCACGGGCCGTCCTGTAGATTCATTTAATTAAGTTTACAGATCGACATGTATTTACGTAGCCATTATTTGGGCCTCTCTGTGAATCAACAGGAGTCTAATGGTGGAAATTGGAATCCACAGAGGGCTGCAGTCCGTGCCACCACTTTCCATCTTTTTATTGATTAGGTAAGGGCCCCGCGAGCTGCCCATAATATAAGGTGGGCCTTTAGCTCTGATAGAATTTATAAACCTTGCTCTATCCCATTGCCCGTTGGAGACATGCATACCATGCTGTGTTTAATCTTCCAATAGTTGGTCTTCTCAACTCAGTTAATTATTAATTGATGAGATTGAAATTTTGTGCCCGGCCTCGATGATGGCATGCTCCATTCACACATTATTTTTCGTTCTGCCAACATAGGCCTTGATACCAAGGTCTATGATTATGTCTCCCATTCTCATAAAAATGAGCTGTTCTGCCTCCACTATATGTAATGGGTCCTCCCAAATACGCTTGGAGTTTTGTGCTCCATTGCCCTTTTGGACCCTACATAGAAAGTAAGTAGGATAAGAATTTTATGCTGCGATTTTGGCAGAATTTTGATCATCACAGTTTTGGGTGGATCAAACATTGCAACTTTGTGTTACGTGGTTTTGCATTTTTAGTCAATCTGGACAGTTAAAAAACTGAAATTGAACATTTTATTTCATGGAATCCTGATCACTCACAGGAGAAATGCTCTGGTTTGAGTATCGTTTATCAAGCTTCCTTACCCTACATACAATTTGGTTTCTCGTTTTAGCAGTTTTCTTTCATGTCTCAAACTCTTTTTTGTTTCTTTGCATTTTAACCACCTCCCTTGCCCTCCAATTAAATTAAAGTTAAAAGTGATTTGTAAAAATTATTTGTATCTTCGAATGAATGATGTGTTTTTTTTTTTAAATTAAGTTTAGTTTATGTTAGTGCGAGTTTCAATTTTGGATGAAAAAATGATTTGTTTGATGATATTATCATGATTGTGGTACATAACTAGGTTGAATTTAGGTGGAGATCAGTTTTAATGTTTGATAAAAGAATGATTTGCTAATTAGTGGATGCTATCACAATAATTATCGAGTTGTTTTTAGTGCAATTTTTTGAAGGTTTTTCTGCTGGAATTTTCTGGTCTAATTTCTCTAAAATTACGCAGGAATTTATTGAAAACAGAAGTTTGATGGGTAATCTTGCACAATAAGTGCCCTAAAGGTTTTTTTTAAGGTCTTGAATTTCACCTCAAATTTTTTCTCGATTCTACCAAAAACTCAAAAAATGCTTCGAGAAAACTCCAATAATTATACCCATCAATAAAACCTATCACAAAAATTGTACCCACTAATAAAACAACTTAGGATAAAATTCAATAAAACTAAGATAAAACTAGTTTAATTTCCCTAAAAATAAACTATATAAAAACTAAACTCAAATAACCAATTAATATACACCATATAAATGGGCTCACTTCAAGTTACACTCTGCGCGTGCTCTCTACAAAACTTTCTCTTTAGTGTCCCATATTTTGCTCCATTGCCTACAATCCTTTGGTTAAGCCCGCGTCGATCTAGCCATGAACCACGTCCCTAGTGAGGGGCGGGCTTTGCCCACCCTCCCTTAAATAAAATTCCCCTCGGCACCCCCTAAAGCTCAGACAAATCTTGGCGGCTCAGCTTTGGCTCATGGGCGGATTCTGTCCCGACTTCGCGGCCAAGATATTTCGATAGATGACGTCCATGGCTGCGTTCTTCATCAACCTGAGACGAAGGGAATCTCGCCCCTGACCTGCAGGAAAAAGTGACCTCGCTGCAGCATCCCGGTTAGAAAGAATCAAGATGAGGCGCACAACCACTTGAGATCAATGGGCACATTGGTATATGGGATACAGTGCCCTCATTGGCAGGTTTATCGGTCTTTGGCCCTCTTTGAAAATCCTTGCAGTTCTCTCAGATAGGCCCAAAGGACAAGTTACCCTGCAGCTAGGCCCCAAAGGCTTATTTACAACGATTTTCAACTGCTTGGAGGACAGAACTCGAATATTTGAGGGAGGACCGTATTTCTTCAACTCTGCAGGTCTTTATCTTCGGGATTGGAAAGAAAGATTCAACCCAGACAAAGAGGACTTCAACTGGGCACCAGTCTGGATCCACATGTACTCCTTGCCACAGGAATACTGGGATGAAGAGAATCTAAAGGACATAGGAAATGGCTTGGGAGAGTTCTTCAAAATTGCTGAGGAAACAAAACTCCGGCGATACAAATCTTACACCTGGATCTGTGTATATATGCATCTGGCTAAGGCTCTCACGGACTCAATAAGCCTGTTTCATGACGATTTCGAGTGGATTCAGACCCTTGAATATGAGGATGTCCCTTTTCGCTGCAGAAAATGCCACGGGCATGGTCATCTTTACCGTGACTAGCCTCTGAATCAGCAGCAAACAAGCCCCACCCCTGAGCCCAGCAAAGATGCCGAAGGTTTTACTAAGGTCTCTAGTCAAAGACGACATTCTAAGAAATCTCCCTCTACTTCAGCGAATCTAAAGAAACTAGATCTGAGCAACAGATTTGAAGTCTTGGTTAACCGAACTAATTCGGAGGAACTCCCTCCTCAAGCTCCCTCCTCTGAATCGCTTAGCGCTTCCAAAGTTCCGCTTCCCACCTCCACGGTCCCTATCCCTGCAAGTACCATTACTGTTGCCTCCTCTTCAGCAGATCACAAAGAGAAATTTTCTGCCCTCCAAAATGTCCTTATGGATCTCGACAATGCCATAGTTCACAGTACATAGCCTAGCCAGGCAACATCAGATCCGAATACGCCGTCTCACATGGAAGAAGAACCCGAGAGTATCGATCTAGGAGATTTGGATATTCTTAGTCTGGAAGAGGCCTGTCATCAACGCGAGTTCAACACTATACCGCCCAGATAGATAGATAGCCTGGAAGTAGTCCTATCCAGGGTGCAGCAAAGCACCTCTCTAGGCATTCAAGCTGGTAGTCTTTGGGACGGCAAGAAAATCATCAAAGAATCCAAGAAACGGGGGCGCAAAACAGATCTGCAGCGGACAATCATTATCGGAGAATTACTTGTGGAATCCGGGCGGTTTCCCAAGTTGACCAAGTTCTATAAGACTCTCCCCCATTGTTCCTCATGAAGCTTATTTCATGGAATGTAAGGGGGCTCAACAACCCTGCAAAACATCGAATGTTAAAATATATGATTCAGCAAGATAAGCCTTCCATTGTATTTTTACAGGAGACCAAATGTAGCAATACTGCTCTAGAAAAGCTCTTGAACAAATCTTGGACCGGATCTCGTTCAGTCTCTGTGGACATGTCTGGAGCTTCTGGTGGTCTTGCCATCATATGGAATCCCAAGGTTCTTGCTCTTTATGATTTTCATGCCTCTCATCACTTTATTCAAACCACTTTTCATTTAGTGGGGACCAATACACATGGCCACCTCACTAACGTGTATTTTCCTCAAGACCCACAAACAAAAATGGATCTGCTAAATACACTCTCAGAGCTCAACACAGTCAAAAGGTTCCCCTTATGGATCTATGGAGGTGATTTCAACTTGATCACTGCTCTGGAGGAAAAATCTGGGAGCAGGACTAGGTTGGAAGAGGTAAGCACTGGCTTCAAAGACTTCATCAGCAGCAATCAGCTTATGGACCTTCAAACCTCCAACGGCATACACACTTGGACCAATAAAAGAAAGGGGACTCAGCATATAGCCTCGCGGCTAGATCGCTTCTTAATGTCTAATAATGCAATCCATCTGGGCGGGAATTTCCAATCCTCCATCTTACCTCACGCAGGATCTGATCATTGGCCCATTCTGTTGCAGTGGTCATGTCCTGGTTCCACTACCAATCGTCCATTCCGCTTCGAATCATTCTGGTTTACTCATCAAAATTTCAAAGAAGTGGTAACTAACGCATGGCACTCTTTTTCCCCTTCAGCCGGCGCTAAGATGTATCAATTTCAAGCAAAGTTTAAGTATCTCAAGACTGCCCTCAAATCCTGGAACCGCTCACAGTTTGGTAATATATTCGCCCATCAAAAGGAGCTTGAGCAGAATATGAGCGACCTGCAACAACGCATCATATTGGAAGGTAGATCAGAAGCTAGCGCTCAACAAGAGCAAGAAATTCTCATCAAAATCGAAGAAAGAAGACAACAAGAAGAAACCTTGTGGAGGCAAAAATCCAGAATTAGATGGCTGAAAGATGGACAGAAAAACACCAAATTCTTCCACAAGTCCACCATTCAGCGACGAATGCACAATAATATTGCTTTTGTCAACAATCAGCACGGAGAAAGACTCGAAGTTCATGAAGAGATTGAACAAGAATTCAAACAGTATTTTCAGGACCTCTTAAGTGAACCCCCAGGTGATAGGACTCAAGCCATCCACTCTGTAGTGCAACACATTCCTAAAATAATTAACGGAGATCACAACAGTATGCTTCTCAGGCCAGTTACACTCCAAGAGGTGGAGGAAGCCATGGCGCAACTCAAAGATGGGAAGGCGCCAGGGCCTGATGGGTTTACAGCCAATTTTTTCCACGCCTTCTGGGAGCTAATCAAAACAGAGGTATGGGAGCTGGTTGAAGAATCAAGGGAAATGCACTGGCTTCTTCCCTCTCTAAACACGACCTTTCTAGCTCTAATTACTAAAGAAGAAGACTCTAGCACTCTGGCTAAATATCGGCCCATTGCGCTTTGCAATGTGATTTACAAACTCATCTCCAAAATCATTGCCAACAGGTTAAAACCCCTCCTCCCTCTTCTTATCTCGCCTGAGCAGACAGGGTATGTGGAAGGGCGTCAGATCCTGGACAGTATCATTCTATCGCATGAAGTGATACATTCTCTAAAGCTTCTAAAGAAACCAGGTATGATTCTCAAGCTCGATCTTTCTAAAGCATTTGATAAACTCAGCTGGAATTACATCAAACAAATGCTCTTAGCCTTTGGTTTCAGTGCAACATGGACTCATTGGATCATGAATCTCATCTCTTCTCCTAGCTTTTCCATCCTACTCAATGGCTCACCCTCAGTGCCTTTCCGCTCCTCTCGAGGAATTCGTCAAGGGGACCCCCTGTCCCCTTTTCTTTTTGTCCTCATGGCTGAGGGTCTTAGTCGCCTCATCCATCATGCTGTCTCCTCCAATACTGTCAAAGGCATTTCTCTTCATGATAGCCCTCCCATTTCTCACCAACAATTCGTTGATGATAATATGCTTTTCGGTCACCCTTCTATTCAAGAGGCCTCATCCTTCAAGTCCCTGCAAGATATTTTCTCTGCTGCCTCGGGCACCTCGGTCAATGCCTCGAAATCCTAGCTTTTCTTCTTCCATGCTCCCCTCACTACCCAATGCAACATTGCTAGAATCCTAGGATATTCGATCGCTTCACTTCCCTCGAAGTATCTAGGAGCCCCCCTTTTTGATTCAGCCCTCAAACACTCCTCCCGGAGAATTCTCCTTGACAAAATGGAAGTAAGGCTTTCTTCTTGGATCTATCGCTCGCTTAACATCGCCAGCAGGCTTATCCTCATCAAGTCGGTCCTACAAGCCATGCCTCTTTACCTATTCTCTATTCTGGTAGCTCCTAAATGGGTTCTCAAGCAAATTCGCAATCTTCAAAGGAATTTTCTTTGGGGCTCCTCGAGTCTTAACAGAAAATGGGCTCTTGTGAAATGGTCTGAAGTCTGCCTTCCAAAATCAGACGGTGGGCTAGGCTTACGAGACCCTGTTCAAAGCAATAACACAATGGGAGCACGAATATGGTGGAATTGGCTTTCTAAACCTAATACACCATGGGCCCGTCTTTGGCACTCAAAATATACACCAGGCTGTCCTCAGGAGGAACTCATTCGCATCACCACTACTGCCCCTAGGTCCTCGATTTGGAATGCAGCTAAGTAGCACTGTACCTTTATCCAAGCACACATCTTTTGGGAAGTTCATTCTGGAACCACGGCGAGACTCTGGGAAGACTCTTGGCAACAACTCCCCAAGCTGTCCTCTCTCTTTCACAAACCAAATTGGCAAGCTACTCTTCAACTAACTGCTCAATCCCAAGTCCATCATTTTTGGCAGCCTCACCCTCATCAAGGATTTCAACAATGGACTCCAGCTAGTTCTTGGCAGGAAGATTGGAAAGGAGAAACTTTTGAGGATATTGATCAAGAATTAAAACTCAGAAGAATAAAAGTATCAGATCAAAGGGATAAATTGCGCTGGGGATATTCTCCCAGAGGATAATTCACCACCAAAGAAGCTTACCAGCTGCTTTATTTCCCCAGGCAGATCCCGAAAGATACTCTATGGAACCATGTTTGGCAACCTGGTATCTGGCCTAAAATTTCAACCTTCATATGGCTCCTCAGCAAAAAGCGCATCCTCACTTGGGAAAATTTACTCAAACGAGGCTTCATTGGGCCCTCGAGATGTCCCAATTGCAACAATCACATTGAAACAATTCCGCATCTTTTGGATACTTGCTCGCTGGCGGCTCAAATCTGGGAGCGCACTGAAATCTGTAATAGAAGATCAAGTAGAAGTGTGGGAGACACAGTTAATACCATCCGACATTGGCCTGCGCAGCCCTATGAAAGTCATTTGCTAAATTCTCTCTGGGCTCTCATTCCAGGTTTTGTATACTGGACTATTTGGAAGGAGCGCAACAAAATAATCTTTAAAAACCAAAGCACTCCTTCCGACATCCTCTGGCTGCATCTTCAGCAGAGCCTCCAAGAAACTCTGGCCCTCAAGCATTGGCAGGATTCTGATATGCCATCCTCCCCCCTGGAATGCCGTATTTGGGAAAGCTAGAACCTGAAACTCTCTCCCTCTGCTTCGACCCTGGTCATTCGCTCCATTCATAAATATTCCCCCCTATCCTGGTCTCCGCCGGCTCCTCGCTCTTTCAAATTGAACTTTGACGGCGCTGCCAAGGGAAAACCTGGCCCAGCTGGTTTTGGAGGCATTTTTCGAGATGAGTATAGCTCTGTAAAGCACATCTACTTTGGCTCTCTTGGTAGGGACTCCAATAATGCAGCCGAGCTTGAAGGATTATGGCATGGTATTCGCATAGCTGAACAAGAGAACTTCTTTCCTCTGGAGGTTGAAGGGGACTCCCAAATCCTCATTGAAGCTACTATTCGAATCCAATATGGTACTCCTGCAGCTAAGATTGCGTCAAGCTGGCATCTTCTCAATAGATTAGAACAACTTGAAGCTTGGCTCAGAGCTCCTTGTTCCATACACTTCAAGCACATACGGCGCTCAGCCAACAAAGTTGCAGACTGTCTGGCTAATCATGGAGTCACTTAGCAAGTTCTTTTTTTCTCAGGACCCTTACAAAGTTCTGATCATGCTCAGCTCATTCATGAATGCACACTTCTGGTGCAACAAGACCTTCAACCCCCGGATGCGGGTGTTTAAAGATTCAGGTACGTTGGAGCGTGAGGAGATTTGGCAGGTCTGCGTGTGGAATGGTGCCACCGCCATCCAGCCCACTGGTCCTCTCTGCATTTACATCCCTGGGTTCATCTTTAATGCTATTTCAATGCAGCGCGTCCTCTCTCATCAGATTCACGGCATTTCAAATATGTCGCCCCCACTACTGATCCTTGGGCTCGGTCGGGCGTGGGGAAATGTTGTGCTCTCAACTGTTGCCTTGAGCTTGAGCCTGGTATCCATTATACCCGTAGCCCCTTCTGCAATTCCCTGCCCATCTGGCATTCTGCTGGTGATTTCGCTCCTTACATGCCCCTGCCGTCTCTTGCTAAACGTGGCTCCATCTTCAGCTCTGAATATTTGTACCGCGCTCGGGCTTCCTTCTGCAACATGCCGAGAATTCGACACCGTATGAGGTCCAGAAGAGGGGAAAGTCGTGGGAAGACTGCCCGCCGACCTCCCTCTTCCAATTCTGGTTCGACCTCGAATTCTTCTGAGTTTTACTCTGGGCGCTATCCTGAAACGCGCAGCGGCCGAGGCCAGAGGTCTACGCACTCCCATTCCCACATCGCGCAATTCCGCTTTCCCTGTGCCAACTGCAGAGTCACCTTGGTCGCCAACTTCTCCTTTGACATTCATGTTGACTCTGAGTAGCAGAACTCTATGGCTGTGGGTGCGCTTAAGGAGTCTGGTCCTGCAGACTTTCTACCTTCTTCCCCCAGCCCCAATCTAAAGCATGAGGATATTTGTGGAACTGAGGACCATGGCACAGGAAATCCAGGTAGTACGAGCAAAGTTAAGGATAGTGATTCCAAGGTCAATGACGACTTCCAGAAGCAGGATGATGACGACCAAGACTATGGCTGCCGCATCATTGAAGAACAGTCCCCTGAATAATATGCCTCCGGATAGTACCTTTAGTTTTTTAATGGTTATTTGTAAGTCTGGGTTTGCTTTTTTGTGCTTTGGAGCTTATGTCTTTCCATCTATTATCTCTGTCACAATGTCTCATAGCCGGTTTCCCCTGTGTGGGCGGCTTTGCCAAGATTTTCAGTCTCTTAATAGGGTTTTTGGTCCAGTTTTTGAAAACTCTTGGTCCGTCTTAAGGTGTTTATTTGACAGAATGTTGCTTCAGTGGGCAAGAATTTCGAAGGCTAAGACCTCGTTGTAACTTTTGTATTTTTAATAATAGGAGTAGACCAATTTAGAAAAAAATATACACCTTATAAATAAATCTAAATCTAATATAACTTGAGTATTGATAATTCTTCTTTAAAGTTGTATTAGTGTAGCTTACCACCGTAATTCTCATTAAAGCTTTATTGCTAGGTGTAAGAGGCTTGGTCTTTTAAAGTTGTATTAGTGCAGCTTACCACCATAATTCTTCATTAAAGCTTCATTGCTACGTGTAAGAGGGTTGGTGTTAAAAGAGATAAGAAATGATGTTTTATCATAAATGGCATCCATGGCGTTGATATCTATGCTTTCCTTTTCCAAGAGATTTGTTGTTAGATACAAGGCACTCACTATGTGGGTGGTAGCAATCCACAACATATTTGTAATGACATACCAGAATGTCATTGGGTGTATCATCTTGAAAGCACACAGGCCAAAGAAAAAGTGACTGTAATGACGATGGATGAGTCCAACCATTCCCTCAACTTTTAATTTATATTTTAGACATTTAAATTTGAGGGTGTGGGCAATTACTTTTATTTATAACTTGGACATTTATATTTAAACTTCAGGCGTGGGCCCGTGGTAAGTAAAGACGCTTTGAGCCATGATGTGCAATGATCTCAATAGTTTGGAACAAGCTACTTTTATCATTGAATATAAAGCGTTATCATTAATAATAAAGAGGGATTTAAAAGGTGGTTTTAGAATGTTAACCGGTGTTTTGTTTTTGGAAAATTATAAAAATTTGTAAGGTTGATATTTTTTTATTATGCATAAATAAATAATATATTTAATTTAATATAATAAATAGAAATTTATTATTAATACATTAAATTTATTTTATAATGATAATGTAATTGTAGATATGATAATGTAATTGTAGATTATAATGAGTTAGTATCAAATTTTAATGTATTTATTTGAACAATTATAATGATTATTTTTGTTAATTATAAGTTAAAAAACATAATTATATTTAATAATACATTAATATATCATATCTTAATGTTATCCAAAAATGATTGTTAAATGACATATTACTTGATTATGGTTGTCTTTTATTAAATGAGTATCAAATTTTGATGTATTTGTTTAAACTATTGTTCGAAGAAGATTGATATTTTTTGAGGACTCATTTATGGAGATCCAAGATAAGAATAATCTTAAAAGGACATACCTTCGGGATATTCGATGGAAAATGTACCTTAAAGAGGTAGTGCGGTATCAGACATAAAGTCTAGTTAGGACTAAGGGATATGTTAGTTATAATAATGATGCTAGTATAGCTTATCAATCTGAATCTTCTTCAGAACTCTTCAGTTTGAGATATGATGTTGTTCTGGATGTACAATTATGAATACCTCCATAGTTAAGAGGAAGTGTTGAGAAATGTAACTAGTTTCAGTCTTCATAATTATTGAAGTTGTTTCAATATGTATCCTATGTAAAAAAGAAGAAAAAGAATAGAAAATTACTATTACTAAAGCATAGGTTTAATGCTCATTATTGATGGTCTTTTCGGTAAAAACATGTCCGTCATGCTTCTATGGTTTGTTAGGTTGTAGGATTTATTGTCATGAGTCAAAAGAGTCAACAACATGTTTATAAGACCCTTCCAAGAAATTTTTAATCACAAAAATAATTATTTATTAGTCTAGAATGTCCTGGAATCTCCAAGAGTACAAGTCATCCCTAGGATCCTCAATTCGGCCTAAAGGAGGGAATACGACCCCTTGAGAAGGCTATATAAAGAGTAGTTCAAACTCATTTGGAGACACACTCACTCACAGGTTCAATCATCAAGAAAGAGTTTGATCTATAACTGGGAAGAAGAAAAAAAAGAGAGCGAAGGTCTGGAAGAAGCTAGGAGGCCAAAATATATTTTTTTGGGGCTCTCTCTCTCTCACACACATGTGCAAAATTATAGGGTTTTTGTGTTGTAGAAGAGGCCGAAGTTGCAAGGTTGAGTTGCAGAAGGACGAAGTGCAGAAACTGGTAGCTAGAAGGAGGGAAACCCTGTCTAGACCTCACATTAGGAAGAGTATTATTGGTCTTGTAAGGTCCCAGAAGGAGGTCATTGTACATTTGGTCAAAATTCTGACACTTGAGTTCCGACACTTTTGACGTAATTTACCCAATTTTTCTCAATTTTTTAAAATCTCGCCAACAAATGTCGCTATAGCGACGTATAGGCAAATCGTCGGTATTGCGACGTTTAGGTATGTCGTCGGAACACCGATGTTATGGGACACGAGGTCAGAACTGCGACGTTTCTAAGACACGAGTCAGGATTGCGACATTTGGAGAGAATCGTTGTTATTGTGACGTTTAGAGATACTTATCAGTGGTGCGACGCTATTAGGGACAAACGTTAGTATTGTGACAATTTGCTGACAACCGTTGATATTGCGATGGTTAGACCCCACGTCGGTATTGTGATGGTGAGGCTTAATGCCGGAACAACGACGACGACAAATGTAACGGTGGAATATTTTGTAATGTTTTTTATTTTATTTTATTAATTTTTATAGGATTATAATAATATATTTGTTATTTGTTTACTAGGGTGATTTAATTGACCATTATTATGTTAGCTAGGTCAAGCTAACAAAAATAATAATATATTTGTTATATTTAACTGTTATTAATTTCTCTTTAACTTATAACATGTTTAATATTAAAAATGAATATATATATATTTGAAAATTTTATCTTTAAATTTAATGAATGAATAAATTAGAAGTTTTATTATAAATTTTTCAAAATATAATGTCCTGTGTATTGAAGAATATTTACCATTTTTTCATTACAATATTTGTATTGTGATTACCCCACAAATCGTAGCCCAATGTGGGCCCTCCCCACCTGCTTTGACATGGTGACAGATCACACTTTCAATAGTTGCAATTCATGAATGTCACTCGCCTAATACTGACTAATGTGCACGTCACCTTGGCAATTCACTTCAACATGACATTTTTCCTTCAACGTTACTTAATTTTTGTACCACGCCAGTATAACCTCGCACATAACCACGTCATCATTGATGGTGAAGACTTTGTATCATAATGGTAATATGATGGATCTCATTCATTGTCAAAACACCCCTACTCACTTCCCAGAGGAAGCATCCACCATGGAAACCTTGTGCAACAAGAGCATTGGCACGTAGCACAATATCCATCAATATCCATCGCAACTCCAAGTAGAGTGAAACACCTTTAAATCATGCATAGTGTGCTCGAATAATGGTAATGTGATCTCCCTCAGTCTCATCAATATTATGCATTACAATACTCTCATGTGCTTTAATTACCATGGCCATGCAAAGTTATTTAAGATCAACATCCATTTTAGCTAGAGCATAAGATTCAGTGCAGGCTGCAATATGTGTCGTAAAATTTGTGATTTAGCTTCTCAGCGAAGGCCTCTTGACCTTAAGGACTTGGCCTTCTAGCCATTATCTGCCTTCAATAGCTCTCCCTCTCTAGCCTTCTCCTCAAACTTTCTATTACCCTCTCCTATGTTCATGCATGTCATCCCTTTAGCCTTTTTCAAGCTTCACTTTGTATATTTTGTTCGGGAGGGTCCAGTCGGGCCGGGTGGGGTCGTGTCAGGTCGCGGTGTCAAGCCGGGTCGTGTGAGGTCGAGTCGGGTCGGGTCAGGTCAGGTCATGTGAGGGCACCCAAGGAATGCTTCTGAGTTGGGTCATGGTGGGTCGTGTGAGGGCGCCCAAGGAAACATGTTCGGGCGGGTCAGGTAGGGTTCGATCGGGTCATGTCGTGTGAGGCTGCACAAGGAAACACGTTCAGGGGGGTCGGGTTGAGTCGTGTCGTGTGAGGGTGCCCAAGGAAACGCGTTTGAGCGGGTCGGGTCGGGCGGGTTGAATCGTGTGAGGGTGCTCAGGAAAACGCATTCGGGTGGGTTTGCTCGGGTCATGTCACGTGAGGGCACCCGAGGAAACGCGTTTGGGTGGGCCGGGTCAGGTTAGGTCGTGTGAGGGCACCCAAGGAAACGCGTTCGATCGAGCCGTGTCGGTTCAGGTCGAGTCGGGTTGGTTCGGGTCGGGTTGTGTGAGGGTGCAGAAAAAAACGCATTTGTCGCGGGTCGGGGAGGGTCGGGTCGAGTTGTGTGAGGGCGTCCAAGGAAATGCGTTCGGGTGGGTAGGGTCGCGTCAGGTCATTTTAGGGCACCTAGGGAAACACGTTCGGGTGGGTTGGGTCGTGTGAGGGTGGCCATATAAAAAATGCTAAGTTGTGACCGCCCGTGTGCCTTGCACTGCACGTTTGTGCGATCCATTTTCTGTTTTCTTTGGCGTGCCTTCGTTCGGGCGGGTCGGGTCGTGTCATCTGAGGGCGCGATAGGAAACACGTTCGTATCAGATTGTGTGAGGGAGGCTGTATCAAAAAATAAAATTTGTGACCGCCCATGTGCCTTGTGCACGATTGTGCGACTTGTTTTCCGTTTTCTCCCTCCTCATGCTAGCTTAATCGATGTTCAGGCGTGTCGGGTTGAGTTGGGTTAATATGTGATGGCCCCCAATGAAACACGTTCGGTTCGGGTCGAGTCCGATCAGGCTGTGCCGTGTGAGGGCACCTAAGGAAATGCATTCGAGCGGGTCGGGTTGGTTTGGGTGGGGTCGTGTGAGGGCTCCTAAGGAAACGTGTTCATGTGGGTCGGATCGGGTTGTGAGAGGGAACCTAAGGAAATGCGTTCGGGCTAGTCAGGTAAGGTCATGTCGTGTGAGGGCGCCCAAGGAAACGTGTTTCGGCAGGTCGGATCGGGTGGGGTCGGGTTTTGTGAGGGTGCTCAAGGAAACGCGTTCGGGTGGGTCGGGTAATTTGGTTGGATTTTTCTTGATTACAAATAATGGTAAACAACCTGCATTAATGTTGCTTTCCTTTATGAAACAACCAACATGAATAAGAGTGTGTGATAGGGAGTGTTAGCAATTTCTAGCTGGTTTGCTAAGGAGGGAGTGAGAAGGCTAGGTATGTTAGGTACCCCTAACCCATTTAAACCCCTAAACCCTAAACCTCTAAACCCTTAACCCCTAACCCTTTCCTTTGCTCCCTTGTGCCATCTTAATCAACGTTCGGGCGTGTTGCGTCGGTTCAGGTCGTATGATGGTACCCAAGGAAACGCGTTCGATTCAGGTCGACCGGTCTGGTCATGCTGTACTGTGAGGGTGCCTAGCAAAACACATTCGGGAGGGCTCGTTTGCTCCATCGTGCCATATTGGCCATTTACAAATGCAGTATGTTGACATAAATTGAAGATTCCTTGATGTGAGTTCATGAAATGGAAATTTATTACAACAAAAATCGGAATATGACAGACTCAATTAGTCCAGGTCACTAATGTTTCCTCCAGGAGTGGCAAACATCCTCGAGAATATGAAAATAGATATTATGGGTTTTTAGATGATATATAGTTGAGTGTGACTTTAATTACTTCAAATTAGTTTTGATCGACGTCAAATGGTATAGGCTACGAATGAATCTACGTGATGATGACATACCTCTTATTCAACATGACAATGGGTTTCCAATATTGGTTAAAACACCGCAGTTTGAAGCAGGAAAAGATCGCTATGTTTTTCCAAGCCAATGTGAACAAGTCTTTTACTCAGAGGTTCCAGGTGAGAACGGATGGTCATTTTCTATAATATATGATCCAAGAGGAAGGCCAGTACAGTATACTGTAGAGGAAGAATATGATATTGATCAAGAAGAAGATGATGCAGTGGCAGGTGAGCAGGAAGATGCATTGACAGATGAAGAAGATATAGAAGATGAACCAGGAGTATGAGACAAGGCAAAAATTATTGATGATGATGTCGATGAGGATATTATTGAAAATGACATAATTGATGATGATGATGACATGGTCGATAATTTCAAAACCGTTTCTGAATCAGATGTTGATCAGTTGGATGAAGATCAAGAAGATACAAAAGAAGAATATTGATACATATTTTTTGTTTGAGTATGAGCTGGTATGTTATAACTTTATATTTTAATCATTATATAAATATTTTTTATGCACAATGGCTCATTTACTAGGGGCTTGGAAGGACCGGGCGATTGAATAACATTTAATAACAGATCAAGAGTATCATGAATAGAAGGAAGGGATCGAGTGACAATACCCACCAAGTTCGGTGCAGGTTCCACTGGAGCCTGAGTGTCCTGGGCTTGGTTCAATATCTCACTGACAAGAGGGATCTACAGTTGTTCAATCTGTTCCTCGATCCCTTCCATCGGGATAAGCCCCTCTTCCGGCTGATGCACCACCTCTTTCATCTATTCCTGCTCACCACCTTCTAACTGATTAGCTACTTGAGCCCGATAATCATTCATGTAGACTACCCTTTGATGACGCCTCTTGCTAATTCCTAGAGGGAAGTCTCTAACCAAATGATCACCATACTTGTGACATCTACGACACAGAAAAGGAAGGTGCCCATAATCAATAATTTGGAAGAAAGATTTTCCGTCGAGATGTAAGTGGATTTTTTCAACCAGATATTCTCTTGGAACAAGACGAACCAGTATAAGAGCCACATTCTGGGATTTTGTAACCTGAAATGACATATCCACATCTAGAAAGATGCACATACTATTCCCAATGGCCCTGAAAATGTCCATTGTCCATAAGTGCGAAGGTAATTCCAATAGATGCACCCAAAACAGGATCTCATCCAATATTTCCCACTTCACATCAAGTATGGGCGTCCACCGCTTGAAGAGAATCAGCACAATGCCAAAACCCCAATTGTGTGCAAGGACCCATTAATCTAGGTCTCTTTGTTCGCAAACCTGATCATGAACCACCCCTTTGATAGAGTTATCACCTCCACCTCCTTATCCAGAGATTCTCCCCAATATTGTTCAATCCAATCACCTATAAATTGAGCAGAGAATAATTTTCCACGCGCTATGCCCACCAATATGGTCTCCAAGGCCACCATCATCCAGTCTACTTGTATGTCCACTTCAAAAACTAGATTTGGGTATTCAAAGTTCTTCTTAATGAATTTTCATTTTTTTCTTTTTAGCCCTGCCTGTCGACAATTTTGGGGTAGTTTTGGAAGCGATGAAAACTCTGTGACATCCTTCCCCTCCTCTTTAGATATAAACCCAAAACACCCTTCCACTTGCAGCACTCCGGTAGTACTAGCCCTAGGTACCTGTAAAGCTTCCACAGACTCGAGAAATAAACCATGAGAGAACACTAACTCATTATCCCCCTAACTCCTAAATGCACCTAAATCCCCTAACCCCTAAGCCCCCAATCCCTAACCCCTTAACCACTAACTCATTATTCTCCTAACCCCTGAACCCTAATCCTCATTATTCCTCTAACCCCTAATCCCATGGTCTTCTTTGTTTTTTCTTTTCCATAAATTCATTTACTATTTTCTCTATGATATCCACGCTCATCACTTTAGGTGGTACTGTTATGGAAAATGGCCTAATTTCATGCCACCAAATATTGTTCACGAGATAATAGGGAAATCCTGGTAAAATTGCATTGAAAAATATGATATCCAATCTTGAGTGAATTCCTTTAATGATTATTTTATCTATCGAGAAAAAATTGGAGCCAAATTGAATAGGTGATAATCCAAGAATTTTATATATAGCGACATGAAATGAATGTATGAGAGATGGATTTTTCCTCCACATGGCATAAGACATAACGATTTGGACTAGACCATCCTCTTTGAGTAGATTTTCCTATATTAGCAATTTACTATTCAATGTCAACCATAACATCACTTTACATTTGAGTTGAAAAGAGTGTTTCCATAAATATTGCCACCACCACCTTTGTCGTTGTGTGGTATTTGATTCTAAAAAGGCCTTGTAACCCAAATTTTTTATGCATTCCCCTAAATGGAATTCTTTGACCAGATCAATCGATTTGGATCGTCTTCATCCAAATGGATAAGGGAATATACTAGAAACCTCACACACACACACACACACATGAATTTCATGGCGAATTTTATCAAATATTTTAGATATGATGTTTTTTTCTTATATTTCATTGTTGCTGAATACGAACATGAATGTCATGAGTTGAATTTGAACTTATATATAGTTAAAATTTCTCATATATCATGTTATTTTCATTTTTATATAGCTAAATAAATATTATCACTGTAATAATATATATATATATATCTATATATATATATAAATATATATATATATATATATATGTATATATATATATATATATATGTATATATATATGTATATATATATGTATATATATATATATATATATATATATATATATACATATATATATATATACGTATATATACATATATATATATAAATATATATATATGTATATGTATATATATACATATATATGTATACATATATATGTATACATATATATATATACATATATATATATATAGATATCTATATATATACATATATGTATATATATATATATATATATATATATATATATATATATATATATATATATATATATATATATATATATATATATATATATATATATATATATATATATATATATATATATATATATATATATATATATATATATATATATATATATATATATATATATATATATATATATCTCTACTTTTCCTTTCTTTTATTAAAATATTGTTGTAATTAATAAAAAATTATAAAAGCATTTGGATTTTGAGGATTTTTTTTGAAATTTTGTTAAGGTTCAAAATTCAAGGAAGAGATACAAAAAAAATATATCCACGTTGAGGGTTGGTGTGGCCTGGGATAGCTATGAATCTCAAATGCTTTTGATATCTTATATTCCCATGAGTCGTGTTTTATTAGACAACTACAAGCTAGTATTGAAAACCCCAAATAACTTTGATAGCTTATCCCCCTGGTTGTAGTTTATTAGACAACAAGATAGTCTCACAAGTCACTGATAGCTAGTAAACCAAAAAATATATATAAAATAATGTTGCAAGTCCCACAAGTCTCGAATAGCTAAACATAACAATATAAAGAAACAAATAACATCTTCTTGAGAAAATAACCATTCATTGTCAACCACATCAATTGTAGGAGTAGGTTGATCTGGTCATCTCACAAGACCTTCACTTTTAAACTCGTGACATAGCACATGCATTCAAGGGATTTTAAATAATAACCTCAATTTCCATAGATATTGATAAAGATATCCCAAAATCATTTTCTTGAATCCCCCTCCTAATACATATTTCCTATTAAGGCTCCCTATTTTTATTAAATACCTAATTGTATACTTCCTAATACCTCTAAACCCTCCCCCCACCCCCCTCCACCGATACACCCAATTTTATCCCCCCAATACCTACAATATATTGAATTTATTCGTCATAACTTAAAAACCTCCTTTATGAATGAACATTATAAGATGTTGGTCAACAGGGTGAAGTCCTCATGGTTCATATATGGCAAGGACGCTACACTAAATAAGATGATTAGTGGACTAGACAAGGTTACACATGTTGGAACAAGGTTGCAGAAACTTGAACCTATCTAAAATAGTGAGAGCCAACATTGGTATATAATTGTTAATATGGGTTGGGAAATGGGTTTAGTGCATGTTTTTATCACACCTCTCATAATCATGTCTCCTTTCTTGGTAACTTGGTCTAATGCGATGGGAAATTTTGTGGGACCCAACTAATATACACTACCATGGCAAGCCAATAGAGTCACATGTAAATCAACTCATGGTGCATGGCCTAACCCCTGAACCCTAATCCTCTAACCCCTAATCCCCTATTCCCCTAACCCCTAAGCCCCTAACATAAAAATAAAATAAAATTAATTAATCAATTAACATATAGTCTAATTAGTAATTTTTAATTAAGTTTACTAATTCATAGTTAATCAATTGACATCAATTCTTACCGCCTTTTTTCCAGCAATATTGCCCGAATGCAATTCTTACTGCTAAATCTTTCCAGCAATGCGAATGCAATTGTTACAGGTTAATGCAGCTTCCGCGCGCTGGCCCTGTAATAAATTTTCAGTTCCATATTATCTAGCATTTGGAATGAAAGCATATCCCGTGGAGGCAACAGAGTAATAGAGGCCAGAAGTGGGGGCAACAATACTGATGAAGGGAGCTGCATTTAGACATTTTCACATCCGTTGGTTCTGTTAGTCATCAATGATTTTTTCCTTTGTAGATGACTAAATGCTTATCCTAGATTTCTACAAACAAAACTCATGAATCTTGTGAGTTCTAAGAAATCTCACTACCTTAATTACCCTTAGGATAAATTTTTACTGTTCTACTACTCTACCAAGGCATGGCTAATCTCTCACTCCCAGAAGACCAAATCATGGAATTATATCCCTCATTCTCACTATGTTTACCACCTCAAACTTTACCACTCTGCTTCTGATTTCCTAAGCCTTCTATTTTTACACCTTGGTTTGCCAAATAGCCTAAACCTTTTCCCTTATTCACCAAGTGCCTCCAGCAGTAGTGATTTTAAACTTCCTTTCTAGGCTCTTTAGATAAATCAAAGTTATCAGTTTCTAGGATTACAATGCATAAGGGTTGGTCAAACTGTGTTTTACACCTCCAAACCCTGATTCAGTTTTCAGCCAAAGCACCAAGTCCAAAAGGCATCTCAATAGGTCATGTAGGGTCTCCTAGGTTATTCATTGTTTTGGTTTTCTAAACTCACTATTCTACATATGCCCAAAGATGAAATCAGATGAAAAGAGCCATCACACAAAGCAAGGGTGAGCTTATGATTGTCCAAAAGGTATCAAAAACCTCCAAAAGGACCTCCTTGATCAAAGCATTGAGTCTGCAAAAGGACAGTAGCCTATCTTAAAAAATTTCTGAAGGAATGGTTTATGAGGGTTATCAGTAGAAGAGAGGCAAGGTGAGAAGCCAAACTCAGCAAGGACATCCATAGTAGAAGAGAAGCAACATGCCTAAGTTCACAAAGAGAATCATGGTTTCATGACTAATTGGCTATAAGGTGTTGCCCAACAAAGATCCCATACAAAGGATCATGAAGACAGAGGTACATAAGCACAACTATGCATAAATTAAAGATTCATTGAAGCAAGAAATCAAAGTGAGGGACCTCCTTGATGACAACAGGCAAAGATTAAAAAATGATGTCAGGGAATGACTTACAAGTCTTATTAAGGCACACTGTTTCATTGCACCAAAAAGACAGTTTGAAAAAAGTATTAGTGTGAAGGAGACAAAACTCTCAAGTACTGTTAATATCCATCAAAATGGTCAAAGGAAAGAGATCATAAGTTCAAAGTGTCAAAATGGAAAAACCAAGCAAATCATGAGTTTTCTGAGTAAGTGACTAAAGCTGCCAAAATTCGAAAGAATGACAAAGAAAACAAAACACTATATTATAGCATCTACAATAAACAAAAGTGGCCAAAGGAAAAAAATGGTGTGTTTGGAAACATCCAACCAAGGTCACTTTTTGCTTAAATCACCTCCTACACAAGAGAAAAAGAAATATCAGTGAAGGTAAAAAGCCCAAAAGGAAAAAATTAGTAAAGGGGGTTCTTGGTCTTAATTATTTTCCAAGGGTATAAAAGACTGTGGTTATCATTTAAGATCATTTTTTATATGCAAGAAAGAGAGAAAAGTTTTCAAGCAAAGAGATCAGGGTTTTCTGGCAATTATTCGGGAAAAAACCTTTGTGTTGTGCTCTTGAAAGGCTACGCTACACACATGTGCATGCTACTTGTGTATTTTTCAAAAGAATGATGCGCGCCTGTGTAACAGCGCTGCGCATAGGGCCATAGCCCGACCCGACCGCATGCATGACCACTCGATGCTGTGCTCTTGCATGTACAGTCTCCGCCCGGAGGAGTCAACACCCCACTGCGCTATGCGCCCAGGCGTGTAGAGGTTTCCCAGCACCTTGTGTAGAGGGCGCCCGACACTCCACCGTGCTATGCACAGGCATCTCTCAAAGCCCGAATCGACACCTCGTGCAGAAGCCGCCCGACCCAACAGTCTGTGCTGCGCTCTTGTCCGTTCATGGTTGCCCAGGAGGACCCGACTACCCGTTCAGGCCTCGCCCGTGCTACGCTCTTGCACTGCGTTCAAGGAAAACCCGACAGGTCGTGTAGAAGCCACTCGACTGGCCAATGCTACATTCATGTGTATTGTGGCTTCAGCTATGAGATTTTTGAGAGGTATTTAGACATTTTATACCTTTTCCTATTATCTAAAGGTAAAATTATAAAGAAATGTGAAGGGTGAGCATAAAGAAAGAGGAAAAAACCCTAAAGGAAGAAAGGTTAGCTCCCCATGTTTGCAAGAATTGCTGATTAAAAAGCTCCCATCCATCTACACACTGAAAACACATCAAGGCCAAATGCGTCCTTCTTCACTCCTCTTTTCCACTCCAAATTTTTAGATCATTTCCTTTCCTCATTAACCTCTCACTTGCCCTCTCCATATCCTTTCACAAATAGTTTGCAGGGTTTGTTTTTAAAGGCAAGAGCAAAGGACAAAATGCTTGGAGAAGGCAATGTTGATAGCAGTAGAGGAAGGGTGGGAAAGAAAATAGGTTTGAGCCTGTAAACACTAAAGAATTGACAACCTCTCCTATTACAGTTGCATATTTCAGAGAGGTAGGTTGTCTTGATTTCTGTGAGAAAGTACAGAGAGTCCAAAGTCACCCTCAGTTGACCAAAATTTTTGTCCTTAACCTCCATGACCACCAAGTACATCTAGCTGGAGTGAATTTTGAGCTGACCACCAATGCAATCTCTATGGCCACTATAATACCTTGCATGGGAGAAAAATGGTTCAAACAGGTGTATCTAGACCTAAGCCATTATTAGCCCTTCTTAAAACAAAGTTTCCAAGCTGATTGCAAAACTATTTTTCCCTTCTCCCATCTCTTGGAAAGATATGCCCCCCTAATGAAAGTCATCATGAAGTACTTCACTTGTGAGGGTAGGTTTTCCAGGATCTATTCCTACCACATAAGACTACTCATGCATTTCACTAAGGCCAAGCTGCTACATTTTCCCTACTACCTTTATAAAAGTATTGATAAAATGTCATCCATTGTGCAAAGGAGACATCCTTCATAGCAAATGCAAAGTCTTTTCCACCATTCCCTCATCAAAATTATTGTCTTACACCAATTAGAGAAACAAGGCATCCCATGGGAATTTTTCATCGCCCATGATGTTTTCACAAATCCACAACCTCTTCCTCTGCAAAGTTTACCATCATCATCTCATCCACCTTCCTCCACTCCTCCATCACCCATCACTGACCATGAATCATCCTCTTCACATGAATCCTCTCCCCAAACAAGCCTCCCTCTTTCACCTTCTCCTAAAGCCTCAAAACAAGAAGAAAGTGTTGAAGAACATGAAAAAAGTTGTCACAAAGAGGAAAATGAAAGTGAAGAAATTAATTATGATGAGGAAGAGGACAGAGAAGAAAGTGTTGATGAAGAAGAAATTAGTGACAAAGGTAGTGAACCAAAAATTGAACAAGAAGACAAAGGTAGTGAGCTAGATGAAGATGAAGAAACCAATGACAGTCCAGGGACAGAGGCATATTTTGATGACAAAAATAGTGAAGTTAAAGAAGAAAACAGTGATCCCAATAGCAGTGATAAAAGGAGCAGTGACAAAGATGAAAATAGCAGTCAAGAAGAGACAGAGTTTGAAGGAAATTGCAGTGGGAAAAATAGTGAATGCAGTGAGCCAGACAACTGAGAAAAAGACAAAGAAAGTGTTGCTAAGGAAGAGGGCAGTGACAACGGCAGTGAGGCAAATATTGAGGGAGAAACAGATGAAGAAGAAACCAAGACAAGTGACAGTAATGAAGAAGAAAATGACAGTCAAAATGAAGGAGAAACTAATAAATATGCCTCTGACAGTGACCCCATAGAAAATGCAAGCAATGATACAGAGATTGAAGATGATGGAAAAACAGAGGCAGATTATGAAGACAAAGATAGTAGTGAAGAAAAGGGAGATGAAAGAAATGATAATGAGGAGTCCAATTATGAAAACAACGAAGATGTAGAGACAGAGGCAGAGTTTGAAAGTGGAGACAGTGGGCCAAATAATGAAGACATTGGGCCAAACAGTGAAGGGGCTAATGATAGTCATAATGAAGAAAAAATAATGACAAATAGCCCTAACAAAAGTGACAACAATGATCCCATGAACTGAAAAGGCAGCCAAAAGGATGAAAATGCACCAAGCAGTGATGAGGACACCTCTAACCATGACAACAAAGAAAATGACAATGTAAATGATAATGTTGCAAACATGTAGGATGACAATGCAGAGGACATGGAGGAAGATGACAATGATGAAGATCAAGGTAGTGATGCTAGCATGGGAGGAAATGAAAGTGCCTCTCAAGAAGGTAGTCAAGAACAAAAATAAGAAAACACACATGCAGGGGTCATTAATAAGGAGAAAAGCACTCTTAATGTCACCAATGATGGAGATATCCAGATGAAACTTATTACATCTTTACCTCTTACCTATCAAAGAGGAGAGAAGCATTTGTTTGCTGCCTCCAAAGGGAAAGGGGCCATGCCATCCTCCTCAACTCAGAAGATTGACAAAGGTAAGAAACAAGTGGAAGAATAAGAGGAAGAGCATGAAGAAGAAAGAGAGTTTGAACTTATTCACATAAACAGTGATGATGAGAATGAAACAAGAATTTCAAACTCCCTCCTCCAAGACAGGAATGCACAAATCAAGGACTTGGAAGCTGAATTAGAAAGAGAAAAAGATGTCATTCACTTCTATCAGATGTAAAACAAGCAAATGAGTGCCCAACAGGCCATCCATGAAACAAGAACACTCAGGTACCGAAAAGAGGCTCAAAGGGCACAGGTGAAGTTGGAAGAGTTCATGAGCACTTATGAAGAGAGTGAGGATGAAGAAGGTCAAACTAGAAGGAGACCTAGAATTATGGGTCTGCGAAAAGCATTGGCAAAGTAGAGGGAAGAAGAATCAGCCCAATTAGAACAACTTTCTCTCCATGAACTCCTTGCAATATAAATTGAACATGATAGGGAATCATGGCTTGAGAAGGCCAACATACACCTCAAGGCTGTTGATCAGTGGTTGTCATTGATGTCAACCCAAGCAGCACCAGGGGCTAACCCAATATTTCATGGGAATTTTGACCTACCAAATTAATATATTCTAGGTCAATAATTCTTTTGATGTTTTCTACTTGTCGAGATGTTTCTTTTGATATATGGCACACCATGTAATTCTTCACGGTTTGAGAGATATTCATGTTTGAAGTTTGTAACCCCAGTTAGTGGGCTAAAACCCCATGGGGTTGGGGCATGGGTCATTGAAAAGTCATAATTAATATTTTTAATGCTCCTAAAATCCCTCCCACATTCACTTGTTGAAGCCCCTCTCAACTTAAGCATTTATATAAATTGTGATCTTCATTTCCTCCTTATGCAAGGGATTCAGCTATCTAAAACAGGTCATCGTGGAATTTTAGCTCTAACCTTTTTTATACGAAGGTTCAGAAGTTGAAATTGTTATGAGGTGAAGCTGAAATCATGAGGAAGCTGTAGTAAAAATTTCAGATCAAGGTGTGCAATATTTTTGGAGATATGATTTGTGGAAGTCAGGGTTTTTGCAGGCTCCTGAAATTAATCTCAAAGAAGTGAGCTTGGTAAAATCATCATAAATCTCTCTCTGAGTATCAAATTGGAATTCCGTAAAAAGAGGCAGATTGTGCAAAGTTTGGGATTTTCTCTCTCTTAATTTCAGAGCCAAATGAAGAAACAGTGACACATGGCACGCTGTACAAGTGTGCTCTTCTGAAACAGTCCATAATTAGGGCATTGTGAGAGATTGGGCATAACTCTTTCTTGAAGAATTGAAATTGGGTCAGACCTGTGGCATTGGAAAGAAGACGCATAGGGCTACTACAGGACCAAAAATCAGATATTGAGGATCTGAAATAACATATATACACTAGATTCAACATCGAGCTCCTAGAAGGCAATAAAAAGCTAAATCATGTGTTGTCAAGGGTTGCAAAGGACCAAACTTTTTCTATGAGTATCTCTACTTATAAGTAGGGCTTAATATAAGGTGGTTGTGTCAAAGTTGGGGTTATGGTCTAAAAGATATATTCTTTTCTTTTACATCATTCTGTATCATTGTAAAGTGAACCATTTTCCCTGGTACGGGAGTCCATTTTTCTTTTATTCTTCTATAGGGTGGTAGGGTGGTGCTAGGGTGAGTTGTAGCTCATTGGGTGTTGGGGCATCCGTTCAGTTGACTACTGAAGAATCTCGGGTGTTGGAGCGTCCATCTAGTAGGAGTTGGAGAAGAATTATTTTCTATATTCTAGGAAGTTGGAGCTTTATTTTCAATTGGAGTTGAATATTAAAGAGTTATTAGAAAAACATTAGGTGGTTTTTGTCCCGGAGTGGGTTTCCACCTTAAAACCTGTGTGCATTTATGTTCCTCTTGTTTGCTGCTATCATTGTACAAACACTGATAATAATTGAAGATTAACTAATGCTCTAATTGAAAGGAATACTGATTCACTCCCCCTCTCAGTATTTCCAACAGAGGCCAAGCTGGAGAAGGCTAACAAAGACTTGGAGTTACAAAGAAGAATGACTAAGCATTATGCCCAAAGAAACCAATTTGCAAGGGAAAAAATAAAAAAGGCCCAAATTGAGATCCAAGCACTAAAAAAGGAAAAGAGCCAAGCGAACCTTAGTATTTTGGCTCAATCTTCTCTACAGGTCTCCCAAGACCCATGAGACATACTTCCACCAAATTTGGGAGAATTTTGACAAGTTTTTGTTTTTTGCAAATTTTGAGGCTAGGAGTGCAACACACATGGTGCTACGCTATTTTTCAGAGCATCTTCAGGAGAAAAGGCTTGCATTTTTGGGTTCCTCATCATTCATACAACATGCTCACAAAGTTTCAAATCAATTGGAGTTGTTTTGGTCCTCCAAAAGGGTCAAAAACACCCAAATCTTCATCATTCTGCCTGATTTTCAAGACATGTGTTGCGCTCCTACCAGTTTTGGAATGTTAAATTTTTGGGAAGGTTGTATAGGTAATATTAGATAACCAAGGGTCTATTTGGAAATTATATTTCAAGGGATTTCCAACGAGCCATCACAGAGCCTTTTCTGACATCGGGAAGGCCTTCAAAACACTGTTGTAAGAAGACCCGTTTTTCTTGTTCTTGTGCTACGCTCCTGGCTTGAAATTCATTTTAAAAACACAATGCTACGCTCTTGTGGTTGAAAATTCAAAATGTGCATTTGGTAAGTTTTAGGAGGTTTTTCAGAGCCTAAAGGTCAATTTCTTTGCTAAAAATGGCCGAAAAGATATTTATTTTAGATATTTTTGTGCCTTGGGCCTTGCAAGGCCTCAAGGACAATAGAGATACTTCTGATTAGCCAATAGACTTCTAGATAGTATTTTAAGTTTTCCTCCTCCTTGCTTGTTATATAGAACATGAGTATTCGTTGTAATGATGGGCTTTTGATGATTTTGAGAGCAATACATAGTTCTTGGAGGTTGAAGAGTAATTTGGTGTTGTGGAGCTTGTGGATGATTTTGCTTGATTGATGATGATGAAGGCTTGCTTGCAGGATCCATGAGTTTAGTTAATGGTGATGTATCTATTATTTGTTCATGTTTTCTTGTTGATCATATGTCCATATTTCTATATTGCGATAGCTCAGAAGAGTATAGGATGAGAAATGTTGTTTGAGGCACCTCAGTCCTCCTGTTTGCTATTGTCTTTATGTTTTCCTTTGCTGGGTTAGTTTAAGGAATTCTTGGTTTCTCCTTAGGCCCATATAAGCTTGTTTATTTCATCATTGGATTAATATGCTAGTTTACAAATATGATTTATGGTAAGCCCTACTTATTTGATGCTATCTAAACTCTGTCTTGAAATCTCTCTTTGATGTATTGATTGTTAGGTTAAGCTAAAGAGGTCTTGTTTCGATCTTGCCCTTTGTATATGCTTATCAGTTTGCCTTAAAGTTCTTTATAGTTTAATGAATTATTTTTAGGAGTTCCCTCTTCATTTATTGATGCTATTTGTCTCTTATATGTTTTCGAACCTTGAAAGTAGGATCATTGGAGTAAGATGAGTTTTCTTGCTTCCTTTGTTCCACTGGATTGTTTATCTTGAATGTTTATTTGTTTAAAAATTTTGCCATTGAGTAAATGGTGTGCCCTATCTCATGATTAGTATATTTTACTTATCAGTGTTTAAGACCTTCTTGTTCATAGGTATTTGACAAAGGATCCTTAACTGCCCTTTTTCCTACCTTGTTTCACAAACTTAATGTCCATTTCACCTCACACATAAACTTTAAAGAACCACTGACTACACTAGATTTTCCCTGTGATGTACCCTGATTCACTAATGAGATATCAATGACTTCATAGACTCCATAGCCCAATGTTTGATAACCTCTCATTCCACCTATCCTACTCAATCATCTTACCCAACCAACCAAACAAACAAACCCTACACTTAACAACTAGCCTAAAATCAACCATCTAAAGCGAACAAGTTCACATCCTTCGCACATAATAGAGAGAGCCCTCTTTGAGTCCAGGAAGGCTAGGTCCTAGGACTCCAAAGACTCGTATGATGTTACCTTGTGCATTTGGTCTACCAATATGCTAAATCACGGGACACTAACTTAATGGCGATCACGGTGGGACACTTAGTATATAGTAGCCTAAAAACTCTTATAGACTCATTTGACCTTCAGTTAAGCTTAGAAAATCAACTGATAACCAAGAGTAGAACCCGATTGTTTCACCATCCTAGAAAAATGATGACCCAACTATAGTACACTCATAAAAACCTTAGGGCTACATATAGGAAACTCAGAAAACCCCAAAAAATTCATAGATTGGTTTTTTTTGTCAGTTATTGGTGGCGGACCATAGACATACATCCTAAAAACAAATTAAAAACATCCACCTGGCGACTCCACTAGCCTCTAGTAGGCCTACCACTTAACTAGTTCTTAATTAGACTTCCCTTAGGATTGTGTCAAATCAGCCCTGAGAAGTTTAGAGATCTAGTCACACCTTGTGTGAGTTTAGAAAACACAAAGAGAGGTAAACTTTTCGAAAAATTTCAAAATCTTTCAGCCTCTCTAATTTTGAGTTTGAAATCTAGCTTCGCGAAGAATTAGTACCTGATCTCATCCAGACCCAAACCCTCCTACTAAAGTTGACGAACCAGAAAGGATTTTTGTGGCAAAATTCTGAAACTGGAAACTTAACTACTATTAGGACCATTCACAAAGCAAGCTCTGTACTTGAATAACTCACAGCCTTGCAAGATCCCCAGTTTGACTTGCACCATACGAGAAACCTTTTCAGAACCAAGTCACACAGTAGGATTGACCATACTGACCTTGAGCCCATAGACTTGCAGCAGAGTTATAGTAGAGAAGCCTCTCCTTCCACCCCATCTGATTTTCAGCTTCTCCACCACTTTAACTCTTTCCATACCAAATATGCTCCGAATCAGTCTTCTGGTCCAGGTACCTCCACTACACCACTAGTACATTTGGCAGAAATTCTGACACTTTAGTTCCGACACTTTTTTCGTAATGTCGGAAATTTCCCCAATTTCTATCAAATTTTCAAATCCCGCCACAAATCGTCGCTATATCGACGTTTAGGGATATCGTCGCTTTTGCGACGTTTTAAACATTTCGTCGGTGTTATGAAATTTATGGGATGAAACGTCGAAATTGCGACATCGCCTACACATCCGTCGGTCTTGCGACGCTTGGGAGAAACCGTCGGAAAAGAAACATTTCTCATATAGATGTCGGTCTTGCGACGTTGTGAAGCCAAACGTCGCAAGACCGACGTCTATATGAGAAACGTCGTTTTTCTGACGGTTTCTCCCAAGCGTCGCAAGACCGACATTTAAACAACACAATATTTTAATATGAAAACATTTGTTTGGTTGGACAACAAACTTGGACATGAAAAACAATTACATGCGTGGACATGTAAAGTATTACTTTATTAACAATTGTTCAACATTTGAATATGAAAACATTATATTATTTAACATTTTGTTTATATAAATATGATTTATTTGGATATAATGAGTATTGCATTATTGGATAATGTTTTTTTTTGTTGGAAAACATGCTTATACATTAAAAAATTTACATTACACTTATACATGAAAACTTGCACATTTTGGTATATTATTCCAAAGGCTAGGACATGCTTGGGATCTTTTAAATCCTTGATTACAACTTGGTAAGATGAAAATGCTACTATTCTAACTTTACTTGAATGAGTGATTTGATATTTTAATTAAAGGTTGCAACAAAGACTCGGAACACATAATACATTATTGAAATGTATGTTATATTCCTTAGTTGTTATAGACCCTACATCACCAACAACAGGAAAAAAAAATTGGTGTGACAATCATTACAAGCAACAAAATTGCATTTATGCTTAACCATATAATAATATGCTCTAGAATAAATAAGCCACTCATTGGAATAAGAAGTAGAGGATGCATTGAAATAGAAACCAAAAGCAAAAGTGTATTTCCAAAAGAGCTAAGCTTGGGTGAAATATTTTGTGGAAACAAAAAACATGATAAGCATATTTTCGTGCGGCCCGTTTGCCGTTTGTTACCATGTGGCATCGTTTGGTCAGGCGCGCCGTGTCGCACCATGTGAGGTCGCCCGACTGGGCGCGTTCAGGTCAGGTCATTTCGTTCGAGGGCGCCCGTATCAGTTTTGCTAAGTTGTGACCACCCGGGTGCCTTGTGCACATTCGAGCGGCCCATTTGTCGTTTGCTCCCTTGTGGCATTGTTTGGTCAGGCGCACCGTGTGAGGTCACCAGACCGGGCGCGTTCAGGTCAGGTTTGGTCGTTTTGTTTGAGGGCACCTGTATCAGTTTTGCTAAGTTGTGACCACCCAGGTGCCTTGTGCACGTTCGGGTGGCCCGTTTGCCATTTTCTCCCTTGTGGCATCATTTGGTTGGGCGTGCTGTGTCGCACCGTGTGAGGTCGCTCGACTGGGCGCGTTTGGGTCAGGTTGGGCCATTTCGTTCGAGGGCGCCCATATCAATTTTGCTAAGTTGTGACTGAATGGGTGCCTTGTGCACGTTCGGGTGGCTCGTTTTCTATTTTCTCCCTTGTGGCATGATACGGTCAGGCACGTCGTGTTGCGCCGTGTGAGGTCGCCTGACCGGGCGCGTTTGGGCTGGGCTCCGGCCGCTGTGTTCGAGGGCGCCCGTATTGGTTTTTCTAAGTTGTGTGCCTGGTGTTTTTGTGCATGTTTATGCCCGTTTGTCGATTTCTCCCTTGTGGGCATCGCGCCATGCCCCGACGGCGCGTTCGGCCGGGTTGTTTCTGCTCGAGGGTGCCCATATCACATGAGTTTTGACCTTCTAAGTGTACCCATTTTCGTTCGTCTCAGGCATCGTCACTGGCGCGCAGCGTCGTGTCACGCTGTGAGGTCGCCCGATTGGGCGTGTTCGGGTTGGGTCCGGCCGCTTCTGCTCGAGGGCGACCGTATCGCTTTGCTAAGTTCATATGACTGCCCAAGTGCCGTGTGCACGTTCGAGTGGCCCGTTTTCCATTTGCATATCCCTTGTGGCATCAATTCGGTCGGGTACGCCGTGTTGTGCGCGTGTGAGGTCGCTAGGCCGGATGCGTTCGGGTCGGTCGGGTCGTTTCGTTCGAGGGCGCCGTATCGCTTTGCTAAGTTGTGACCACTCGGGTGCCTTGTCCACGTTCGGGCGACCCATTTTCCATTTGCTCCTTTGTGGCATCATTCGGCGGGCGTGCTTGTGTCACGCCGTGTGAGGTCGCCCGGCTGGGTGCATTCGGGTCGAGTCGGGCCGTTTGGTTCGAGGGCACCGTATCGAGTTTTTGCTAAGTTGTGACCACCGGGTGCCTTGTGCACGTTTGGGGGAGGCCCGTGAGCCGTTTTCTCCTTGTGGCATCGTTTGGTTGGGCATCGCACGTGTGAGGTCGCCCGACGCCGATGCGTTCGGGTCGGCTCGGGACTTTTCGTTTGAGGACGCCCAGTATCGGTTTGCTAAGTTGTGACCACCAGGGGTGCCTTGTGCACGTTCGGGTGGCCCATTTTGCCATTTGATCTCGTGTGGCATCGTTTGGTAAGGCGCGCCGTGTCGCATCATGTGTGAGGTCGCCCGATCGGGTTCGTTCGGGTCGGACCGTTTTGTTCGAGTGCCCTGTATCGCTTTTGTTAAGTTGTCACCTGCTTCGGTGCCTTGTGCACGTTTCGAGCGGCCCTTTTTCCGTTTTCTCCCTTGTGGCATCATTCGGTCAGGCGCACCATGTCACGCAGCGTGAGGTCGCTCGACCCAGCGCCGTCGGGTCGGGTCAGTTTCGTTCGAGGGTGCCCGTATCGGTTTTGCTAAGTTGTGGTCGCCTCGGGTGCCTTGTGCACGTTCGGGCGACTCGTTTGTCGTTTGCTCCCTTGTGGCATCGTTCGGTCGGGTGCGCCGTGTGAGGTCGCCCGATCGGGCGCGTTTGGGTCGGGTACGGCCGTTTCGTTCGAGGGCGCCCTTATTAGTTTTGCTAAGTTGTGGCCCGCCTGAGTGCCTTATGCAAGTTCGGGTGGCCTCATTGCTATTTTTCTCCCTTGTGGCATCGTTCTGTTCTGGGCACTTCGTGTTGCGTTGTGTGAGGTCGCCCGATCGGGTGCGTTCGGGTCGGGCTGTTTCGTTCGAGGGTGCCCGTATCAGTTTTGCTAAGTTGTGACCACCCGGGTCCCTTGTGCATGTTTAGGTGGCCCGTTTACCATTTTCTTACTTGTGGCATCATTCGTTCGGGCGCGTCGTTTCGTGTTGTGTGAGGTCTCCCAGCGGGCGCGGTTGGGTCGGGTCGTTTCGTTCGAGGGCGCTCGTATCGGTTTCTTTGAGTTGTGACCACCCGAGTGCCTTGTGCACGTTGGGCGGCTTTGTTTTTCATTTTCTCCCTTGTGGCATCATTCGATCGGGCGTGCGATGTGAGGTCGCGCCCGGCAAGGTGCGTCGGGTTGAGACCATTTCGTTCGAGGGCGACGCGTATCGGTTTTGCTAAGTTTTGATCGCTCGGGTGCCTTGTGCACGTTCGGGCGGCCCGTTTGCCATTTACTCCCAATGTGGCATCGTTCGGTTGGGCGCCCGTGTCACGCGGGTGTGAGGTCGACCAGCGGGGCGCGTTCGGGTCGACTAGTTTGGTTTCGAGGCGCCCGTATCATTTTTGCTAAGTTGTGACCTCCCGAGTGCCTTGTGCATGTTCGAGCGGCCCATTTTCCGTTTACTCCCTTGTGGCATCATTCGGTCGGGCGCTGCGTGTCGCGCGTGTGATCGGGTCACCCGACGGGGCGCATTCGGGTCGGGTTGGGCTCGTTTCGTTCGAGGGCGCCGTATAAGTTTTCGCTAAGTTGTGACCGCCGGGTGCCTTGTGCACGTTCGAAGCAACCCGTTTGTCGTTTTCTCCCTTGTGGCATCATTTCGGTTGGGCACACCATGTCGCGCCGTGTGAGGTCTCCCCGACCCGGGCGCGTTCGGGTTGGGTCGGCCCATTTCATTCGAGGGTGCCCATATTAGTTTTGATAAGTTGTGACCGCTCGAGTGCCTTATGCACGTTCGCGGACCATTTTGCCATTTTCTCCCTTGTGGCATCGTTCGGTCGGTGCAATGCTGTTTCGCACCATGTGAGGTCACCCAGGCCAGGGCGCGTTCGGGACGGAGTCCGGCCATTTCAGTTCGAGAGTGCCCGTATCGATTTTTGCTAAGTTATGACCACCTGGGTTCCTTGTGCACGTTCGGGTGGCCCGTTTTCCATTTGATACCTTGTGGCATCATTTCGTTCGGGGCGCGTCGTGTCGCATTGTGTGAGGTCGCCGATCGGGTGCGTTCGAGTCGAGGCTGTTTCGTTCGAGGGTGCCCATATCGATTTTGTTAAGTTGTGACCGCCGGGTACCTTGTGCACGTTTGGGCGGCTTGCTTTGCCGATTTGCTTCCTTGTGGCATCGTTCGGTCGGGCGGGTGGGCCGTGTCATCGTGTGTGAGGTCGCCGACCCGAGTAGCGTCGGTCGGGTCATTTCGTTCGAGGGCGCCCGTATCAGTTTTTATAAGTTGTGACCACCGGGTGCCTTGTGCACGTTTGATACGCTCGCTTTTGCCGTTTTCTCCCTTGTGGCATCATTCGGTCTGTGCGTGCTCGTGAGGTCGCTTGACTAGGCGCGTTTGGGTCGGGTCGTTTCGTTCGAGGGTGCTCGTATTAGTTTTGCTAAGTTGTGACCGCCCGGGTGCCTTGTGCATGTTTGGGTGACATGTTTTTTCGTTTGCTCCATTGTGGCATCATTCGGTCGGGAGCGCGTGTGAGGTCGTCCAACCGGCGCGTTCGGGTCGAGCCCTTTCATTCGAGGGTGCCCTGTATCGTTTTGTTAAGTTGTGACCGCCTGGGTGCCTTGTGCACGTTCGGGCACCCGATTTGCCATTTTCTCCCTTAATGTGGCATCTTTTACGGTCGGGCAGCGCGCGTGTCGTGCCGTGTGAGGGTGCTTGACCGAGCGCGTTCGGGTTGCGTTGTTTCGTTCGAGGGTGCCCGTATCGGTTTTTGCTAAGTTGTGATCGCCGGGTGCCTTGTCCACTTTCGGGCAACCCGTTTTGCCGTTTTCTCCCTTGTGGCATCGTTCGGTCGGGCGTGCCGTGTGAGGTCGCCCCCGGCCGGGTGTGTTTGGGTCGAGTCGGGTCATTTCATTCGAGGGCGCCGTTTTATTTTTTGCTATGTTGTGACCGCCGGGGTGCCTTGTGCATGTTCGGGTGGCTCGTGTTTCGATTTTCTCCCCTTGTGGCATCGTTTGTTCGGGCGCATCGTGTCGTGTTGTGTGAGGTCGCGACGGGTGCGTTTGGGTCGGGTTGTTTCATTCGAGGGCGCCGTATCGGTTTGTTAAGTTGTGACCGCTCGGGTGCCTTGTGCACGTTCGGGTGGCCCGCTGTCGTTTTCTCCCTTGTGGCATTGTTTGGTCGGGCGTGTCGTGTCATGCTTATGTGAGGGTCACGCCCGACCGGGCACGATCGGTCGGGTCGTTTACGTTTGAGGGCGTCGTATCGGTTTGCTAAGTTGTGACCGCTTGGGTGCCTTGTGCACGTTCGAGTGGCCCATTTGCCATTTTCTCCCTTGTGGCATCGTTCGGTCGGGGCGCATCATGTCACGCGATGTGAGGTCGCCCGGCCGGGCACGTTTGAGTCGGGTTGTTTCGTTCGAGGGTGCTCGTATCGGTTTGCTAAGTTGTGACCTTCGGGTGCCTTGTGCACGTTTGGGCGGCCTATTTGCCGTTTGCTCGCTTGTGGCATCGTTCGGTTGGGCGCGATTGTGTGAGGTCATTTGATCGGGCGCATTCGGGTCGGGTCGTTTCGTTCGAGGGTGCCCGTATCGGTATTGTTAATTTGTGACCACGCGGGTGCCTTGTGCACATTTGGGCGGCCCTATTTGTCATTTTCTCCCTTAATGTGGCATTGTTCGGGATCGGGCGCGCTGTGTCGCGTCGTGTGAGGGCGCTGACGAACCTCGTTCGAGGGTGCCGTATCGGTTTTGCTAAGTTGTGACCACTGGGTGCCTTGTGCACGTTTCGGGCAACCCGTTTGCCGTTTTCTCCCTTGTGGCATCAGTTCGATTGAGCGCGTTCGTGTTGCGCCATGTGAGGTCCCCCAACCCGAGCACATTTGGGTCGGGTCGGGTCGTTTCGTTCGAGGGTGCCCGTATCGGTTTGCTAAGTTGTGACCGCCCGGGTGCCTTGTGCACGTTCGGGTGGTCCCGTTTTCCGTTTTCTCCCTTATGGCATCATTCGTTCGGGCGCGCCAAGTATCGCGCTATGTGAAGTTGCCCGATCGGCGCGGTCGGGTCGGGCCATTTACGTTCGAGAGTGCCCGTATCAGTTTTGCTATGTTGTGACTGCCTAGATGTCTTGTGCATGTTTGGGTGGCCCGTTTTCCATTTGATCCCTTGTGGCATCGTTCGATCGAGCGCGCCATGTCGCATCGTGTGAGGTCGCCAGACTGGGCGCATTCGGGTCTGGTCGGGTCATTTCTTTCGAGGGTGCCCATATCATTTTTTCTAAGTTGTGCCCACCCAGGTGCCTTGTAAACGTTCGGGTGGCCCGTTTTCCATTATTCGGACTTAAATTGTGTGACAACACTGTGGTTGAGTTTGAAACTGGAGATTGAACATACATTTGGTTTGATTGCAATAGACATTTTCATCAATAAATGTAAAGCAATGGCTAACAAATACTATAAATTAATAAATAAATAAGACATGGCAACAAGCTACAACAATACTTACAAAATTGTTACATTGAGACACAAAGAATAAGCAACTAATTTAACCCCTAACCCATTTAACCCCTAAACCATAAACCTCTAAACCCTTAACCCCTAACCCATTTAACCCCCTAAACCCCTAGTAAACCCCTAACCCATTTAACTCCCCTAAACCCTAAACCTATAAACCCTTAACCCCTAACCCCTTAAACCCTAAACCATTAAACCCTTAACCCTAACCCCTTAAACCCTAATTCCCGACCCCTAACCCATCTAACCCCTAAAACCTAAACCCATTAGCCCCTAACTTCTAACCCCTAAAATCCTTAAACTGCTAAATCCCTAAACCCATTTAACCCCTCTAAACCCTAAACCTATAACCCCTTAACCCCTATTAACCCATTAAACCCTAATTCCCAACCCCTAACCCATTTAACCCCCAAAACCATAAACCTCTAAACCCATAACCCATTTAACTCCCTAAACCCTAAACCTCTAAACCCTTAACCACTAACCCTTAAACCCTTAACCCATAACCCATTTAACCCCCTAAACCCCCTAAACCCCTAACCCATTTAACCCCCAACACCCTAAACCTCTAAACCCTTAACTCCCTAACCCCAAACATCTAACACCTAAACCCCTTAACCCCTTGATTCGCTAGGGGGTCGGTTACCTTGATATTAACGAGTGGTGTATTCATACTCCTTCGAATAACCAATAAAGGGTTAAGGAAATTGACCAATATGTTGTCAAGTTTTTATCTTATCCATCTTTGGGGTAAGATTATTTTTGGCTAACTCCACTACTTTCTGATCTCAATTTTTGCCAATTGCTTCCTTCTCTCATATGATACCCAAGCGCTTTGCCTTTCTCTTCCCCTTCTAATTACGTAATAGTGTCACGGTGATGCTGAGCCAAACTTCTTTGGAAAGCCTTCCTAGCAGACAATACTTGTGACTTGGTGAAGCCTCCAACACTTTTCGAGCATCTGGATATGACCTCTCTCTTCCCCAATCTCCCTCTCTCTCTCTCTCTCTCTCTCTCTCTCTCTACCCTCCAATCCTGTCATAGCTATATCCCTCCCCTCTATCCTTCTTTCTGCCCCCCTTCCATCATTTGTGTCACTATCTCCCTCTCTTACCCTTCTCTACCTCTCTCACTCCTCTCCCTCTCTCTCTTCAGCTGATCCATTCCTTCTCCCCCCCCCCTCTCCTTTAGTTTATCTCCATCTCTCCCTTGTGACTCTCCCTTGTCTCGCCACCTCTATCAATCTATGTATTTATAATTACTCCTTCTCATATATATATAGAGTTAATATATATCGTGACATATTGGGACCTACGATTGGGTTAATTACCTTCTTGGCAAGGTTAAAATGGTTAATCTTCGATAAACAAAATGTAGATAAAATATTTCATCAAAAAGATGGAACCATACCCTATATTCTTCCAGTGCTATGCCAATCGGTTGCTTGGCCTCTTCTTGCTCTCACATGAATGTAGTCTTTCTTGGTACAGTAGAAGAAGGTTTCACATTATCAACTATTTGTTTGGGACAACTTTTAGTTGTTTCAACAACTGCTACATTCTAATTCAAGCTTATCCTTTAAACCATCTTAGTATTTTGTACTCTCTTCAACTTTGTAGTGCTTTCCATTCCTCTCAATCACATATGTTTCCTTGGTCTCGTTAAGGGACAAGGTTGACAACATTAGGATGTTTTTGCAGATAAACAAGGGTATTTCCAGGACACATTCAAGTGGAGCAAAAGTATAAGAGCCAAATTTCTCATGATTGTGGGACACTCAAACTTAAGATTTTTTGGAGTAGTCATGAGGTACATTTTGGTTATTAAGACTTCATCAGATGGCCATTCTCCAGACTTAAATTGTGTGACAACACTGTGGTTAATTTTGAAACTGGAGATTGAACATACATTTGGTTTGATTACAATACATTTTCATCAATAAATGTAAAGCAATGGCTAACAAATACTATAAATTAATAAATAAATAAGACATGGAAACAAGCAACATTACTTTAAAAAATTGTTACATTGAGACGCAAAGAATAATAAACTAATTTAACCCCTAACCCATTTAACCCCTAAACCATAAACCTCTAAACGTCCCTTAACCCCTAACTCCTAAACCCTTAACCCCTAACCCATTTAACCCCCCTAAACCCCTAGTAAACCCCTAACCCATTTAACCCCTAAACCCTAAACCTATAAAACCCTTAACCCCTAACCCCTTAAAACCTAAACCATTAAACCCTTAACCCTAACCCCTTAAACCCTAATTCCCGGACCCCCTAACCCATCTAACCCCCTAAAACCTAACCCCATTAGCCCCTAACTTCTAACCCCTAAAATCCTTAACTGCTAAATCCCCTAACCCCCTAAACCCCTAACTCCATTTAACCCCTAAACCTATAACCCCTTAACCCCTAACCCATTAAAACCCTAATTCCCAACCCCTAACCCATTTAACCCCCTAAACCATAAACCTCTAAACCTCTAACCCATTTAACCCCCTATATACATAATACATAAATTAAAAAAGAAAAGAAAATAAAAAGAATATATATATATCTATATCTATATATATATATATATATATATATATATATATATATAGATAAGAGATTAAAACTTCAAATATTTAAAATACAACATAATTCAATAGTGTAAAGTTTTAAAACTCCTTTTAATAACGCATGATGATTTAGTAGGGTAGAAGGATTGCTATATGCAAAAAATCAGTCCATTATTTACTCATATAACTTTAATTGCTTCTCAAAAAGATATGTTTTATTTTTTTTGATTGTAAATATTTTTAAACAATCAAAATAAACAAACATTTAATTATTTAGAAATTATTTTAATTATTTAAAATGATTATAATTATTAAAAAAATATTTATTTTTAAATTAATTTGAGTGGCCTTATAAAAAATACACGTGCTTTCATTTCAAAATGTCAAAATTTTTGAAATATCAAAAGTTTTAATTTCCCTCGTTCATTTCCCTCCCAGTTGCATGGTTTGTCCAGGGAAGGAGGGAGGATCTGATCCAAATATGAGTTGGGTCGATAGAAAAAATGCTAGAGATCCTTCACATTCGTGGGGGGCCAATGTGGCAACCAGATTGGCTCCAAGTTTTGGGAAGTGGTTTCGTGAAGAACATAGGATGGATCCTACCGAGAGATATCGGGACACTTCATATCTACAGACTTGAAAGGGTTATGGACAGGTCTTTCGGACACCGATAACTTCATTTTTGGCCAATCTGGGGACTGGAAAAACAAGTGGGCCAAAGGGGAATTACACGGAAGGAGCTGAGCTCATTGATTCTGTGCTTGATGTTTGTTTAGGAAGGGAGATCGAGAACTATGATTTCCCGCAAGGTATGTGTCTTTTTTTAGATTCAAATCCTTGGCCTTGTGTTTTTTAAATGTAGGATTTCATTTTTCTAAAATGATGTGGGTTTTTTGTTGTGTACGGTGGTTTCATAAAAAGTCCCAATCCGAAGCCATAGAGTGTTTTCATCTGTGTCTCTGCAAGTCCCAATCTCAAGCCGATGAAAGGTACGATCTTGTTCATGCTTTATGTTTTTTTTAATGCATGAAGTAAACTATTGAAGCTGCTTCACATAATCGGTTGGAAGTAAACTCGACCCAGATGCAATCATCTCCTCCGATCCTAGAAACAATCATCTCCTCTGATCCCGTAAAACGACTTAATTTACGGAAGATCAATCCCCAGAAATGCCAATAGTGCCACAGATTTGTATCACTTACGAGGAACATCAAATTGTATTAAGCAAGGGGAGAATTCACTCGTATAATTGAAACCTACAAAGCAAGGCGATGGTGCAGGGGGTTAGGGATTTTGCGATGTTCACGACTTGCATGATTGATTTCTCGGGTATATGCTCATAAAGTTTTTTTATCAATAGTGCTGTAAGGACTCGCTTTAGAGATACCGGAATCGACTTTGCCTCGTCATCAATGTTTTGGCTTTAATGATTGCATTTCTGAACTTTTGAAAAAGCATCTTTATAAAGGCGGTTTTCTCAGAAAACACTAATACGGTAATACCTCCTCTACAAATGAAAAGCGGTTCTTCAACAAATTAGTGTCTACACTAAATCCTTGTACGAAAGATTCTTACTCGAAGTGCCTACTTGCACCATTACCGATTCTAACACCTCGCTCAAAATAATGTCACCTTATTATATGACATACTGCAACCAACCACCTTTCATCATCAATCCCTAGATTGTATGGTTGTTGTTACATTGATTGCATGATCATGAGAGCAAATTTTCAAATTCCATTCTAATAAGGCTTAGAATCTAGAAAACTTGAAAGAAAAATTCCTTAAAAAATACTCTAACCATCTTACCTATTCATATTGTGGACCTTTTGCTTTAGATAGTCTCTTCTAGCCTTACCCCGGCGAAGTTTTCTTAAATCAATCATCTTTATAAATATGATGATCAAAATGAATCAATTAATTGCGAGACTATCATGCTTTGGGATACACCATGTTCAAACTCTTTTCCGGGAAGAGCGAGAAAAATTCATCTCCATATGGGCAAAGAGGAATAAATTGCAGGTTTAAGGTTTAGTCATTGCAAATGGAATCACCGCACTTTTGACTATTTTTTCAATCCTCCCAAATGCTATTGAGGAAGCAAAAGTAAGTATATTGTTGATCCATGGACACTGTTAAGCCTTTCGGATAGTTGGAAGAAACCTACTATTTGAGAGGTCGAAGGTATACCTCTCCTATGCTTGGCGATCTCTATAATTATGACCCTATATGAGATTCAAAATGACCATCTCTAGGGGTCTATTATATACATTAACATAGTAGTCAAGAAAGGGTGTTATCTGCCTCACATTCTTTGGACTTCATATTTATGGATGAGAGTTTCTCATTTTCAAAATCCATGTGTGGTAAAGGTGGAGGCCCTCTATGGGATCTCCATTTCACTATTTTTTGACAACATCTGTCCCTTCTATTTCACGAATCCAAAAACAAAAGTACATTTTGAGCTCATTCTCGGGATGAACATGGTCTTCAAGTCCACCTTGCAAACACAAAAGCATGTAAGTAATCTCACCTTGTTTTCAAGGATAGCGGTAGAAATGGTGACATCCTAGTCTTTCCTTTGAATGCTATTATTTGGTTAATATTTTAACTTGTTTTCGACATTTGTATCAATGTTGAACAGGAGGATTGCAACATTAACAACCTTGGAGAGACGATGTTTCCAACTTCGGTTTTAGGATATTCGAGCTAAGTTCTGGTTTCTTGACACCATGGTGATTCATTCTCTCCTTTTTTTGCAAGGTTTGGAGTTTGGAGCCCATACCTTCAAAAAAACAAGTCACGACTCAATTAAGAGAGGTTACTCATTGCTATTCTCTCATTTATGGGAAACACTCATTGTAATATGGCCCACTTAAATTGCAAAGGCCATTGCCTTTTCCTCGTGAAATCATCCTCCATATCCCGAAGGTTGAAATAGAATATTGCAACATACACTACTTCATTTTTATTTTGTTAGTTTTGTAGGACATTAATAAACCATTGAAAATCCAAGGCTTCTCACACTGGTTAACAACTCTAAGGTACCGAGAGATACGTTGTTGATTGAGGATGCCAAATTGTTAGACCTTGCATCTTATTTCGATTTTATTTTCCTTAAGGAAAAGGATATAAATTTCATTGTGTATTCCATTCCATTTTCATTTTTATTTTTGTTGGTGAGTAAATAATTCCGTATATATAAGAAATATTTTTGCAAAATTAGGGATCCGGATAGAAATTTCCACTCCAAGGACAATCCTTTGGGCACACTCGGTGTCTTGATTTTTTCTTTTTTATATTTTCTATCGTAGAGCTAGTTGCTCCAATATGACAGATAATTTGAAGTCTTTTCATAATACTTTGTTACACATGACTTTCATTTTCTTCTTGCGAAATTTCTAGAAATGAATGGATATGTTGTGGAATGTTGTAAAACAAATTTAGTTCTATTACCATGCTCAAGAGAATTTAATGTTTGTCATTATTGGAGGACAGAGAGATATCCCATAAGAGCTCGGTTCGTGTTGTAGCCTTTTATTAAGACTTGAATTAGTTAAACCCTCGGACCTATTGCAACCCTATATTGAGGCTTGGTTCTATTGAAGCCGCCATACTTTGGACCTCTTCATTGCGAGTCTCGGGCTAGGGATATAGCTACAGGATTTTGACATATTTTATGCGGTGACAATCTATTAAAATCTCAAATTATCTCCTATTTAATGATGCTTGGACATAACTTTTGAATTAGCTAAGTCACCTATTTTTTATTTATGAGCTCGGTGTTAAGTTACAAGACTCATGATAAGACTCATTGACTTATGTTTCGTATACCAATCTAGCTTGTAAAGCTTGGTCCTATGGAATTGAGCCCAAGAACACCTCGGACTTACCTTTGTGGAAGTAGAGTGGTGATAACACATATGTGGAGTATATTTGAAGGGTAAATTAGTGCTTCCTTAGAGTTCGAGATAGAACACATACGTAGAAGTGTATACCGGTGTTTATTTGAAGCTCAGGTAAGACGATTTGTGGAGGATTAAAGATTCAACTGTGGAGGGATCGATGATATTGGAGGCATGAAAAATCAACACTGTGATGGAAATTTTGATTTATAGACCACTTTCCACCACCATTTATGTTTAACGTTCCTTTATACTCAATTTAGGTGAATGTACCCAAGTTTTTGCATGTAGATCCCATAGGGAGAATGTGACAAACGAGTTCATCATCTTTGTTAGTAAGCCTTATACAAGACTATCTCAATGCTTCCAAATACATATTCCGTTCCTCATGAAATCCTACATCCAAATCCAATACTTATGTCATTTTACATCCTTGCCTCCAAATGGTAAATTGAGTTGGGTTGTCGAAATTTGGTAGTTTAGTGTTCCCATTGTCACGAAGAAAATTAATTATAGGTTGTGCCATCCAATGTTTGTCACCACTTCTTGGCCATGGATCGACTCTAATTCTAACCTTATGTCCATTTCCTACTTTATATGCTAGACCCGGAATCAATTAAATTGAAATAGTTTAAAACATCTCTCCATAACAGAAATATTAACCCTGAGAAATTTTAGTCTATTTAATCCATTCCTCGATAAAACTTTGGTGCAATATATTTGTGTTGAACCACATTAGACAATATATATATATTTTTAAATATTTTTAACTAAGCGTCGGAAGACTCGACGCCTTAGAAGTCGGAAGAGTGACGTTATTTTTTTTAATATTTTGAATTTTTTCGTCGGAATACCGACGACTTAAATGTCGGAAGAGCGACGTTAATTTTTTTAATATTTTTACATTTGCGTCAGAAGACCGACGCCTCGATCGTCGAAAGAGCGACGTTTCTTTTTTAAATATTTTTTAGCTTTTTCAGTCGCCAAAGCGACGTTACATAAGCATCGGACTAAACGTTGGATGATATTTCGTCGGAATTGCGATGATTTGTAAAACGTCGGAATTAAACATTGGAAGCCATAACGTTGGAATTGCGACGTTTTTATGAAAACACTGAAAAAGCGTTTCGGAAGACCGACGATTTGTGATCGTCGAAAGACTCGACAGGTTGTGTGTTGTCGAAGGCCGACGCTTATAAACGATCGTAATAACGACACTTTTGCAAAACGTCGGAAAAAAGTGCTCGGTATTGCAACTACTTTGGCAAAGCGTCGAAATTGCGACGTAATGGCTAACCACGTTTTTCCCGACCTCAAACCGTTGCTCTTTGCGACGAGTATGTTTCGGAATAGAGACGAAGTGGCCGTCGGAAATTGGGCCAAATTTTCTAGTGCACCCATCTATATTACGCTATAAAAATCACCCTTGCTTCATCCTACACCTCCCCTCAAAAAAATCATCCGCTTGTAAATCCACTATTAGCTCCTATCATGGCAGCTTGGTATGCTCCCCTTGGTTTTACCACAACGTTTGGCACCTTTTTCCTAATGACTATCGAGTCCGGAATCCTCGCTTCACCGGGGTTGAATCTACCACCGCCCAATAGCATGTAGATAGAATAAATGATGCTTTTTGATTACATGGAATTAGAAGAGGAAACCATGAATATGAGGATGTTTTTCCCTATCCTAGGAGGAGAAGCTAAAAAATGGTTCAAAAAACTTAACTCCCAAACAACATACACGATCTCCCTTCTCTTTACCAAACTTTCATAAACAAGTGGGAGATTAAGAAAACTCTCTCCAAATCCTCTCTGAATATAACAATCTTAAGAGGAATGCGGGGGAGAGTGTCCAAGATTATTTCACCGGGTTTAACGAGTGTCTACAATGCCCTCCCACCTCACATGAAACCCCCATTAGGTCTAGCCTTAGCTAAATTTCCGGGAAGGTTTTGACTCGGACATGGCCCATCAGGCTGAAGAGAAAGAGAGACCCTAAACTTTAGAAGACATGCAAAAGGGAGCTATAAGTGTAGAGGCCAACTAAATGAGAAGAGAGCTAGGGACGATATCAGAAAAGAGGGTAACCTATAAAGATGAAACTATGCCCTCAACCTCCTCATCTGGTTCCAAGATTGACAACCTACTTAGAACCATGGAGAGAATGATGGAGAGAATACGCATAAACGAAAAGAGCACCTCTAAAGAGAACCAACCAAATCCCCCAAAACAGAAAACCGAAATCAAAACATCGAAGAGACTCACCCAAATCGGACAAGGGGAAAAATGATCAACAAATCGGAGCCACGCTTCTAGGATAACTATGTAGATGAAGGGGAAAGAGATATTGAACAAATTTAGAATGAAAATCGCCTAAACTTAATAGGCTCGATAACGAGGGTGATGTTTTTTCACATAAGAAGAACAAGGTTTCTTCTCCTCATATCTAAATGAAACAAGCTATGAAGACTGCGAAAGACTATGAGTCGGGATTGGAAAAAGCCATAATGGAATTTCATAGGCAATATGATCTTAGGAGTAGGAAAAACCAAGACAACTCCAAGAAGAACAACTTAGACCTCGCTTTGTTAGGAAAACCCTCGAAAAACATTCTTAAAATAATAGCGAGATAATACCAACACCATCGCTAAGAAAAATAATCTTAACAAAGACAAAAATAGCCAACCAAGTGGTGACACAAGCTGCGCCCTAGTACCTCTACTAGTGGCCCCGAAATTTTTTTATTGTCTAAAGCCCCAAATCAAAATCAGCAATTTAAAAAATGTAGAAAAATTTATGGGCTGATAAAAGCTAATGTAAATATGTCTAAAACCCAAGTACCTTTCAGTTTTGAAGGAGAGATTGCTAAAATCAAGATAACCATACCTCTCATCGAACTCGGTAGCTCGGGATATGTACGAGTCCCAAGTTTTTGAAAGTTTTGAACATAGGGAGCGATACGGACACGCTAAACTTGACGGATGACAAACCGAAACTTTTGTTTGGTCCCGAATTTGAGGAAAATACCAATAAGGAGTTGTCCCTCCTTTCTATGTTAGCCTAAAACATACATGACAAAAATATTACACAATGCTATGCTAGATTTCGTTGCCTCACACAACCTCATGCCTAAAGTTGTGATGGATAGATTAGGCTTAGAAATAACCAAACCTTACAAAGACTTATATTCTTTCGATTTGAGTAGAGTCAAATGTTTGGGTCTAATCAAGGATATTTGTATCACTTTGGCGCAAATACCCAGCTAAGAGTCTAGTTATGGACCTAGTGGTTGCTTGATATTCCCCGAAGTATGGCATGCTTTTGTCTAGATCTTGGGGAGAAAAACTTCAAGGCGACCTCCAAATGGATATGTCATATGCCACTATCGATGTCTTTCAATCAAAACTAGGAGATTATCACCGAGGATCCCACATGAAGTACATGGTGAGTAGCCTAGAGAGGCCAAACAACACCCCGGTGTATTCCATTCATTCAGATTTGGATTATTTTATCTTGTATAATGAAAATGAGATTGGTAAACGGGTGAAAGGAAATGAGAAAGAACTAGTCCCTCCATATCACTCACACTCACCCTCAAATGAAGAAAATGATAACCAAAACTCTAGTAGCCCCTGAACAACAACGTAGTGACAAACATGAAGTAGAAACACTTTGGAACATGAGCTTTGATGGCTCTTGTGGCAAGGTTGGTTCAGGAGCTAGTGTCTGGATACATAACACAAATGAGGGTCATTCATACGGACTATAATTTCAGTGCACTAATAACATTGAAGAATATGAGGCTCTCCTCCTTGGTTTGAACTTGCTTGAAGACTTAGGAGCTAAGAAAATATCAACCCAAGGAGATTCATAACTTATCATTAAAAAAATCAAAGGTGAATACTCGACCACGAATCCAAGATTAAGAGAGTACATAAAATGTAAACCCTAGACCTCCTCAAAACTTTCGAGAAATATGAGCTTACTTACATTCCTAGAGCCCAAAATAGCCTTGCCAATGAGGTTGCCTTTGCTCGCCAGGCAATTTCCAAATACCACTTGCAAACGTGTTGAGATTCAACAAGATGATGAGCTTAGTGAAAAGAGTCACCTTCACTAAGTGGGCCCCTGAGCTATTTTTGGCGCAAGTCTATTTTTAGACATGGTGATCATATTTCAAAAGTTTGCGAGGGATGCTATTTGTGGATGGTTGATCAAGTTGGAAAAAATAGATGAAATTCTATTTTTAGAATATTAGGGCAGAAGTCTAATTTATAGATCGTCAATCTAAAAATAGATGCGTGTCGATTATTATTAGCTCTTAATAATAATCAGACTCTAAACAACAACTTATTCTATTGGAGCACTTTGTTTCAGTGCACAGATGTGGCACATCAGTGGACTGAGGGAATTACGCAATTCCCAAGGGTTTAATAGAGTTCATGCATGGAGGACTCAGTTAGAACTCAAGTGGCATAGTTATGACAAAGTTGGAAGAGTAGTTTATGGAGTTGTATTCAGTTTAACTCAGTTAGACTCAGTTGAGCTAGTTGTATCTAGTCTAACTGAATGATACACTAGTGAGAGTGGAGTGAATTAATTAGTTAATTAATTCACAAATAATAACTCATTAATCAACTGAAAAATACAATAGTTAACTACAATGCATGGCAGTTCCAGTGGAGACCCAGTGGAGAGATAGGTGAAAGGGCAAGATGGACTATCTGTTGTGACTATAATGATGCATTGATTGTATCACACACACATTGGAGTTGCCAATGAGGATTTCTCAGTCAAGGCAAGAGTAATTCGAATTCATTCAGAGCTATTCTTCAGCAGGGATTGCGTAGTGGAGGCAGGCTGGAAGGAGGGCAAAGATTGGTTCATGGATTTGCAGATCTTTCCTGATTAGTGTGTGACGATTGTATTGTACTGAGAGTTTGATGTACTAAGCTTTGTATGAGGATTGTTACATGATCTCCATGATACATAATATATGATAGTTGGGGTTTTCAGCTTTAGGATTTCTTGTTAAACAACTTTGTTATGTGCGATTGTTTTTATTTATGCTTCACATGTGTGTGCAATTAATTTTCCGCAAAATATTAACAGTGGAATGATTTTGTATTTTGCAAGAAGTTAAATATTGTGAGATCAGGGGAAGATGAATGTATGCATGCTTAGTGTATACTAATTTCTACATGGTATCAAAGCATTGTTAATTCTTGAAGATTGCAATTGTGAAGAATTGTTGAGTTTGTGCTGGTGGACAATTCGAATTTGCTACAGAATATTCTTGGTGCAGAAGTTGAGTATACATTGAAATGGATTTCAATGGATTGCGATTGGAGTATGCCCTTGATGGGAGCTCGAATTACATAGCCTGGAAGGATATTATGAAGGTGGTGCTGGAGGATAATGGATTGAAGGAGTTCATCGATAGCGATGTTCCTAAGCCAGGATCTAGCGATGTTGCATTACTTGAAACATGGCATAAGAAGATAGCAAAGACGAGAAGAATTCTGTTGGAAGGTGTGAAGGACCATATTGTGTCTAGCCTTCACGGGAAAGCCACTCCATTCTTAATGTGGAAGGCTTTTACAAATTTGTTCCAAAGCAAAAGTGACCAGAGGAAGTTGGCGCTTAAAGACAAGCTCAGAAAAATAAAAATGGAGAAGGGCGAAAATATTCCAAAATACCTCACGAAGTTTGTCCACTACAAGGATGAACTAGGAAGTGTGGGGGTTACTGTTGATGATGAATACTTGGTGAGCTTGGCTCTCCTTGGGCTTCCGAAGAGTTGGCATAGCTATGAAGACTCTGTCAATGGACGGGAGAAACTGCCGAGATGGGAGCGACTTTGGTTGGATCTTGTGCAGGAGGAGATAAGGTAGGGTACTAGGGATGGATTTTCATCGAAAAATGAAGATGAAGAGAATTTTGCTTTGGCTGCCAAAGAAAGGAAAGGGAAGGGGAAGAAATTTCCTTCAAAATCTGATGCTAAAGGCAAGAAGCAGGATTTGTCCAAAGTGAAGTGTTTTCATTGTCATGAACATGGGAATTTCACCAGTAATTTTCCACAGAGGAAGAAGAACAAGAAGGTTGCTGGAGCTGCAACTGGAGAGGCCTTAGCCTCGAAATTTGAAATTTATTTCTCTTTGATCACATTCTTGGTTTCAAGCTGTATGGGATCAGTGTGGTATCTTGATAGTGGTGCATCTTTCCATATGACGGGAGACAAAGAGTTGTTTAGTGACTTGGAGGAGAAGGACCTCCAGATGCATATAGAGATGGGCGACGATGGTCGGTATAGTGTGACTGGAATTGGTACCATTACCTTTTAGAGGGAGTCCAGTAATCCATTCTTGTTGAAGGATGTTATGCATGTTCCAGGTCTGAAGAAGAACTTGGTCTTGGTCGCAATGCTGGAAGACAAAGGTTATGATGTTGTTTTCAGTGAGGGAAAAGCCTTCCTTCGACATAAAACAATGGGTCAAACCAAGAAGATAGGGGTTAGAATTAAGAATCTCTACAAGCTGGAGGTAGATGGCTACACTGAAATGGTGGGAAAATGAGAAGAAGTGTTGAGCCAGGATGAGGGCGAAATATGGCACAGGAGAATGGGCCATCTTCACCATGGCGCTTTGAAGATTTTGCAGCAGATTTATACTGGAATTCCTAAGGGTACTCTTGCGCAGTCAGATCAGTGTAAGGGATGTACTATGGGTAAGTTTTTGAATACCACCTTTCATGAGAAGGAGAACCGTGCTTCAATGATCCTGGAGAGAATTCACACAAACATGTGTGGACCTTTCTCGGTTGCTTCAACAGCAAAAAACAGGTATTATGTTATATTTTTTTATGACTATTCTCATAGATGATGGATCTTCTTCATGCAGAAGAAGAGTGAAACGTTCTCAAATTTCTGAGAGTTCAAAGAATTGGTGGAGAAGGAGTCGGGGAAGCAAGTGCAAGCTCTACAAAGCGATAATGGTGGTGAATACATCTCGGGAAAATTCAAAGACTTCTGTAGCAAAGAAGGAATTTGAAGAGAACTCATAACACCTCATAACCCACAGCAGAATGGGGTCGCAGAGAGAAAGAACAGAACTATCGTGGGTGCTGCACGAGCGATGCTGCATGACTAGGGCCTATCGATGCACTTGTGGGAAGAAGCATGCAACACTACAGTTTATGTGCAAAATCATTGTCCTCATAGAGTACTTGGCATGAGTACACCTGAAGAAGATTTTACTAGTAAGAATCCTGATATTTATCATTTGAAGATTTTTGGATCATCTTTTTACATTCATGTCACAAAGGATGCCAGGAAGAAGCTAGAGCCGACTGCAGAAGTTGGGATACTTGTGGGGTACACAGAAACACCCCATAATTATCGTGTGTATTTTCCATACAGTCAGATGAATGTGGTGCGACGGGATATAAAATTCAATGAGGTGAAAGCCATGAAGTTTTCGCTTGAGAGGGAGATACACTTGCATGCAGAGGAGGAACTTCTTGTTCCAAAATATGAGCCTCTAGATGTTGATCAGCCATAGGAGGAGATTCATGGAGTGGAGGAGTCCACTCATGTAGAACCAAACATCAGACAAGGTAGAAAGCGTACCACAAAAGCTGAGACACTGAAGCTTGATGCGGCACAGAATGTAGGAGTCCCAACATCACAACGTAGACAGAGGCTGTCACATGATCGATTTACTGGATACATGGCTCTTATGAGCAAGTGTGTCGTGACAAAGCCATATTCTTTTGAAGAAGCAGTGCAGGAGCCCACATGGGTAGATTCCATGGTGGAGGAGTATGACTCCATTGTTAGAAACAATGCGTGGGAGATTGTTCCAAGGCCAGTGGGAAAATCAGTTATAGGATCAAGATGGATCTACAAGGTAAATCAAGCTGTTGATGGGAGTGTTGAGAATTATAAGGCAATATTTGTTGCCCGGGGCTTCTCACAGATCGAGGGGATAGACTATGAAGAAACCTTTGCACCTGTCGCACGGTATTCTTCCATACGGACCATCCTTGCTCTCTCAGCGCAGAAGGGTTGGCACATTCATCAGATGGATGTGAAGAATGCATTCCTTAATGGGATCATTGAGGAAGAGGTGTACATTGAGCAGCCTAAAGGATTTGAGATCTTCAGCAGCGAGTCGCATGTGTGCAGGCTCAAAAGAGCGTTGTATGGGCTGAAACAAGCACCACGTGCTTGGTACACTCGGATCGACATCTATTTCACTGACTTGGCTTCACCAAGAGTGAGGAAGATGCAAAACTATACCAGATTGTGGTGGAGGGTAAGCTTTTAATAATTTTTCTTTATGTTGATGATTTAATACTAACGGGTGATGAGCAGTTGATACACTCATGCAAGGAAGATCTTGTGAAGGAGTTTGAGATGAAGGATTTGGGCCTCCTTCATTATTTCCTTGGATTGGAAATATGGCAGCGGGAAGGTGAACTGTTTGTGTCTTAAGGCAAGTATGCCCAGGAGATACTGGAGAAGTTTCACATGCAAAGCTATAAGCCTATCAACACTCCTCTTCCAGGAAATTGGAAGAAAGAGGATGCTACATCGGCAGAGGTAGTGGATGCCACTATTTATCGACAGTTGGTGGGTTCGCTCATGTATTTAGTCAATACAAGACCGAACATATGCTATGCAGTGAACTAGCTTTCACAAGCTATGGTTAATCCTACCAAGCTCTTTTGGAAGGCAGGCAAGCATGTCCTGAGATATCTCAGGGGCACATCTAAGTATGGTTTATGGTATAGACAGACGGATGAGGTGAATTTGCATGGTTTCACAGATGTAGATTGGGCAGGAAGCCCAACAAACAGAAAGAGCACATAAGGAGGAATTTTCAGTATCGTATCTACGACATTTTCTTGGTACAAAAGGAAACAAAGATCCATGGCACTCAGTTCAGCGGAAGCAGAATACATGGAAGCAAGTCAAGCTGCATGTGAGGCTATCTGGATGAGGAAGATCCTGGTTGGTTTGTTCGGTTCACATTTAGATCCCATAGTGATACATTGTGATAATCAGAGTTGCATTAAAATCTCGGTTAATCATGTGTTTCATGATAGATCTAAACATATTGATATCCGGTATCATCATATCAGATATTGTGTGCAACGGAAGATCATGTTGCTTCAGTACATTCCTACGGAGGATCGGGATACATATATTCTGACGAAGGCGCTCACCAGGAGAAAATTCGAATACCATAGAGGTAGGATCGGGGTGAAGGATAATCCCTATCTTGTTGATATTCAACAAGATGATGAGCTTAGTGAAAAGAGTCACCTTCACTAAGTGGGCCCGCAGGCTATTTTTGGTGCAAGACTATTTTTAGACTATGTCTATTTTTAGACATGGTGATCATATTTCAGAAGTTGCAGGATTCTATTTGTGGATGGTTGATCAAGTTGGAAAAATAGATGAAATTCTGTTTTTAGAATATTGGGCGAAGTCTATTTATAGATCATCAATCTAAAAATAGATGCATGTCGATTATTATTAGCTCTTAATAATAATCAAACTCTAAACAAAAAATTATTCTCTTGGAGCACTTTGTTTCAGTTCACAGATGTGGCACATCAGTGGACTGAGGGAATTACACAATCCCCAAGGGTTTACTAGAGTTCATGCATGGAGGAATCTGTTAGAACTCAAGTCGCAGAGTTATGACAGAGTTGGAAGAGTAGTTTATGGAGTTGTATTCATTTTAACTCATTTAGACTCAGTTGAGCTAGTTGTATCTAGTATAACTGAATGATACACTAGTGAGAGTGGAGTGAATTAATTAGTTAATTAATTTACAAATAATAAATCATTAATCAACTGAACAATACAGCAGTTAACTACAGTGCATGGTAGTTCCAATGGAGACCCAGTGGAGAGATAGGTGAAAGGGCAAGATGGACTATCTGTTGTAACTATAGTGATGCATTGATTGCATCACACACACATTGGAGTTTCCAATGAGGATTGCGTAGTCAAGGCAAGAGTAATTCGAATTCATTCAGAGCTATTCTTCAGCAGAGATTGCGTAGTGGAGGCAGGCTAGCAGGAGGGCAAAGATTGGTGCATGGATTTGCAGATCTTTCCTGATTAGTGTGTGACGAATGTATTGTACTGAGAGCTTGATGTACTAAGCTTTGTATGAGGATTGTTACATGATCTCCATGATACATAATATATGATAGTTGGGGTTTTCAGCTTCAGGCTTTCCCGTTAAACAACTGTGTTATGTGGGATTGTTTTTATTTATGCTTCACGTGTGTGTGCAATTAATTTTCCGCAAAATATTAACAGTGGAATGATTTTGTATTTTGGAAGAAGTTAAATATTTTTAGATCAGGGGAATCTGGATGTATGCATGCTTAGTGTATACTAATTTCTACAAAATGAACAATACACTATCAAAGTCAAACATCGTCCTACAGTGCCTGACAACATTGACCATTTGCAAGTGTTTGAGGGTGATGAACAAATTGATGATTTTCTGCAATCTAGGAATAAATTTACATTGACTAAATCTAGCTTAGAACACGAGGAAGAAGCTTTTGCTGAAGAAAAAACTCATGAAACAGAGTTGTCCTCTTTTGTTGATATAAATTTGCTTACACATCCTTATGAGACTGAAATGTTTAAGGACCTAGACCAAAAGGACCTTGAGGTCCTACAATGTAAGAATGAAACATTATGAAGAGGCCTTGTGCCTTTAGAAGAGCTATTTGACTTTAATTATGTAGTCAAAATACCAAAGATAGAATCTACATAAATTGATGTAGAGGAGTACAACATGTTGAGCTCCAAGAATGTTCTTTCGTCCACCACATTCCACTCCATTTCTTTTGTCCATTGTTAATCTCAGGCTCAAATGATCAATAGAATTAGTTAAAATTTCTTTGAGAATGAATATCATGACTAACTTGCTATGTTTTTATGATTTTGTCATTGTAGTACTTTTTGAACTAAATCTAGCTACAGAATGCAGACATTCTGTAGCTAGTTTCCAATTCTGCAGCCGGCTTCATGTCTACACAGGTTCCAGGTGTCATCTTAGAGAAAATCACATATGGTCGTATTCCACATCATCTCCTTATCATTTTTTTCTCCCCACGAAGTTTGAACGGAATCCTGTAGGCGATTATGCACGTGGGAACTCAAATTAGGAGGTAGACTTCTAACAGGATAAGGACAGTCCAGATGTCCTTAATCATATTAAGATACCACCTTCAGAGTTCTAGTTCGATTCTAATTAGGAAAGACAATTATTCCTATGTTATCTCATATACGGTTATGTAATTTTGTTATAAATATGCTCGGGAAACCGAGGGACAAGGTTAGATTTTATGGTTGATTGCTAGATTTCAGAAGTCCGAAAACACTCTGTTTTGAAGTAATTTCTCTTTAATGAAAGAAAGCATCATTTCCTTGAAAGTGTTGAATCAATCTTGAAGTAGATTTCGTCCTACTCTGGTGGTAGAGGGCCCCTTCCTCCTGAGCAGCCTTGTTTATACAGTTTAGATAAGTATTTTAGTCTCGTTTTCATTTCTAGCTTAAGTATATTTCTGAAGTTTATGTTTCATACTTGTTTCATTAATCATTACAGCTATACTTACTCTTATAAACTCTTCCAAAATATCATTACGATGAATAAGTCATAGCTGTGGTGTTGTAGATTTTAGTTGCATTTCCTTTCGTTAATTATCATAGTTAGACTTACTCTAATAAAATCTTCCAAAATATCATCACGATGAATAAGGCATAGCTGTGGTATTGTAGGTTTTAGTTGCTTGTTTACACTAAGTGTCACAGCCGGTCTTACTCTTATAAACTCTTCCAAAACATCATTAACAACGAATAAGAAACAACTGTGGTGTCTTAGATTCTAGTTGTATTTGCTTTCAGTTTTATGTTTATGTTCAATTGCATTGAATAATACAGCCATACTTGTTTTCAAAAACTCTTCCATAATATCATTCATATTGAACGAGATGGGCTGTAGAATTCCTTAGGTTAGTTGCATGTTAATTTAGTTACAACACTCTGGAGGTAGAATGCATTTAGTTCAGCTCTGTCACTACATTTCAGTTTGATAATGGAATTTTAGTTTAACACTGTTCACTGTACTCCAAGTAGACTAGTAGCACTCTATTTTAGTCTTAGCTCACTGTATTAACATTACAGCTTAGTTGCTATCCATTGCATTTTAAATTGTATTAGTTGTTAAATTTAAATACCACGGTCTTCGTTATTTACAAAACTTCTTTTGTTCCAAACTCATATTAATACATAATCATCTGGACAGAAGCTAGTATCATTCTAAGGCCTAGAGTATTTTGCAACCTTTTTACCATTTCACAAACAAGCCTTTTCTCAAAGACTATTCTAAAAAGGAAATCTATAACTTTTGAGTGAGGCCTAGTGGTGTTAAATTGAGTTGCAGAACAGAATTAGAAGCTAATTTAGAGTAGAAATATTATTGTGCTACAAATGTTCTTTTCCAAATATATTCCAATAAACCTTTAATCATGGATGAGATTTTGTAACATTGTAAGTTGATTGTTTGATTGTTTAATTAGGAGAACTTCATTTATACTTAACTTGTCCATTTCTCAAGCTCTTCCAACACATCTTTAATGAATGAATTTGATAAGTTTAATTTCATGTTGTGATTTATTTTCTTGCACTGAAGTCATTATCAAAATTTGCATTTGTTGTTTGCCATCCATAGTTTAGGCTTTGTTCTGTTTTAACACAACCAATAACTTCTTTTCACCAGCACTTAGTTCTTTCCTTTTTCAACATAAAACCATAAAACCAAAAACATCGTAAAACACTAAACACAACATAGTTAGAAACAAATACCTAGGCACATATAGTGCACCACACTTCAGCAGTTTACCAACCTTGGTTGACAATTAATGAACTCAATTTAGGAACACTAGGTTGAGCACAAACATTTTTGCGCCGTTGCCGGGGAAGTGTAACTAGGTAGCCTTGTTTCTTAACTCCCAAAAACAATTATATGCATAGAGAGAGAGACTCAAGGGGTAGATTCATAAGAAGTAGAAGAAAAAGCTTGATTCCTAGAACACCACTTGTTTCACCTAGACCAAGAGCCAGCACACCTCCAACTCAGACCCACATTCCATCCTTTACTGATCCTAGACTTCTAGAATACTTAAGATCAGATATTCCATTAGAAAGAACTTCCACTTCATCCACTGAACCTGTCTTAGAAGAAGATTCAAGGACTCCTGCTAGAGACACAAACTTTTCCACTTCCACAGAAGAATCAACTATGGCAGAAGAAGGAGGAGGAGGAGTCTTTAATGGAGAACACACATTATTTGGAGGGGGTAGAGGTAGAGGTAGAGGAGAAGGAGGTAGAGGTGCATAAGGTGAAGGAGGTAGAAGAGAGATGGGAAGCTCTTTTGGGTTTCCTATAGTAGATGAAGAAACCAATACAACTATGAAAAATATTTCACCCTCTGTCCTTCCAAACTTCTATGGACTTAAAAATGAAGATCCTGAAACCTTCCTATTTGAATTTGAAGTCCTGTGTGGAACTTATGACTACTTACAAGATGCTCAGAAACTTAAACTATTCCCTTCAACATTGAAAGGAGCAGCATTGAAGTGGTTTATGAGTTTGATCAACAGTTCTATTAGGACATGGGAAGACATGAAACAAGCATTTATAGAGAAGTATTTGGATTATTGTATGCCAATCAATCATAAGGAGGAAGTGTTTAAGATGTTACAAAAAGAAGATGAAAATTTGGAAGATTTTTTGGAGAGATTTCATTACAACATCAAAAGAGCAAAAATGGAGAACTTAGATCAAGACACTTTAAAAGCTCTCTTGTTGAAGACAATTAGGGATGAATGGTTGGATATCCTTAACATGATGGGAAAAGGGGATATATCTCACCTCACATTACCTGAAATATCTGAGTTATGTATTAACCTTTCAAGAGGGAAATCCAAAACTGTAAAAGGCCCAAGAGACCCTGCTCTTGCAAGGGCAAGTAAGTCTGCTTCTGGGACAGTAAGTAGGGCAGAAATAGGACATATTCTTGATGATTTCAAATCTGATATCTTAGGGAGTCTTAGTGAACAAATAGACACCCTTAAGTTACAAAACAAGCAAAAAGCTGAATCTGATGCCTTAGCAATATTTTGTCCCAAATGTAGAAAGAAGCATGCCTTGAGAGAATTTCCTTTGGATGCAAAAGTTGTAGAGACTTGTGTAATTTGTTTAGAAAAACATGAGACCAAGAGTGTTTCGGGGAATATCACCCTAGAGGTTCGTTGGGTTACAACCTCCACAGAGCAGGGGCATGCTACTTAACAGAGACTCACACAACCATGCACGTTCAGAAAAACTAAATAGAGCAGAATGAGAAAGTTACCCGTAGGTCCTACGGTTGAAGCAGATCCCGCAGGGTTCAAACCCCCAGCAACCGTCCTTCCTTCTTAACCTGAAAGACAAGAAGAAACACGCACAAAGGACTGGTTGTACAACATATATCTACTCTAAATGTTAGTGAGATTCATATAAAACATTAAATAAATCATAATGAATGCTTGTATAACAAATATTCTCATACATATAAGCATACACTAACACGTTTATTTCGGGAACAACATGGTACTTCTGTATTATAAATAGCATGTACAAAAGTAATGAGTGGAGAGATCACCTGATCCTTCCACGACCTTCGCAGACCGTCGTCCGGATCCGTCCAGCCCTTGCCTCGCTAAGACTCCTTCCAAAATGGTGCATACGAGATGACATATAAAGGGATGTGCATCTCAAGGAAACAAGGGTTTCCTATAATGAACTGGGAAAGTGCAGGAGGCACGGGGAATCAGACTTGGATAGGGAATACCAACAGAGTATAATATCAATAATTCTCTCTCTCTCCCTTAGGCCATACACATGAGGTCTTTTTATAGTCCCTCCAAGTAGTTTCAGCAGTTGGAAATAGTTGGCCACGGGCTGGGGTGGTTGAACTACCTGAGTAACCATCAACCCAGCGCGAAATTAGGGATTTTTATATATATTTTTAATCATTAAAATGGCATACGCGGAAAAGTCTAGCTGTACTCGCGTATACACGCGGAAAAACACGGGCATAGTCGCGTATGAAGGATTTTCCACTGTTTTTAAGTGAATTTGTCCAAGTCTGTAGGAATGGGTGCCCATAAAGCCATGTAGCAATCATGAATCATGTCAAGGCGAGAAATGATGCTATAACAGATGCCCCCTAATATATGAGGTCAGAAGGGGTACATGATGGCCGAAATGTATTATGCACATAGAAAGAACTGCGCAAGGACAAGAGAGGACTTCACCAGATTTCAGCCTGCCAAAAACCAATGAAAGAAACCAGAGAGTCAACTCATGCTGAGGCGGGCATACCCATGCTCAGTCAAAAATACATCATATGGAAAGTACTGAATAGATCCAACATGTATACAAGTATAGCTGAACTGAAAATACATAATGAATCATCTGAGCATGGCCCGGAAATACAAGTCTCAATCAATGTCCAAGTATCACATATAGAAAGCTGATCAAAGATGGTGCAACTGGATGTCTGATCAAGTAACTGAATCTCCAAGTACCGGATCATAAGAGGTGGATCAAACGGTACAATCACGCAACTCGGGAGCCAACATATAGGATGTTGCTGTACTGAACTGCAACATATAAGGGTGGACGACATCACTGGCAGAAATTGAATGGACTGTCAAAAGTGAACCGAAAAATGCTGATGCAACCCGAGGTCTTCACCGATCACTATGGCACAATTCTACACAATGGGAATAAATGAGCTGAAGTCGACCATGTGAGAAATATTTGGATTATCGGGCAATGATGTATCCCATTAACCAACGCGAGACAACCCACCGATAATGATAATGAGTGTCAAGGTGCCCCAGTACAATCTGACAAGTGTGAATGAATGAGTTGAAGTCGAACACTTGAAAGAATCTACCAATCAGGAGGCAATGATGAATCCCCAATGTCGATAGCGAAGAGTCTGCCACTGATGACTGCAAACCCTAAGGTACTGACAAAAAGACTCTAGACCTTATTCCCAGAGCAATGAGTCGGAGTCGATGGGAAAAGATCTATTGGAAGGAAGGCATTAAGGCATCCCACATCAGTCCAGCGCGAGTGTAACCCGCAGGCCAAGATTTGGAAGGAATCGGACGAAGTAGAGTGATGGAACCAAAACCGAAGTATGTTTTCGACATGCACAAGATGAAGCTAGCGCACGGAAGAAACCCTCTGAACCAACCAATAATGAAAGCTGACACAGAGGCGAGAAATCCACCGATAGGGTCAAATGGAAATCAAGGTACTGCACGAATCCCAAGTGTGATAATGTGTGCTGACGTCGAACACAGGGGAAACCACTCAGTCAAAGACCCTTGATGATGATCAAATGCTGAGCACGAGGTCACCTATCAATGATGGAAATAGGCCCAAGGTGCGGCTCTAGGTTTGCTCTCAGAGCAATGTGTCGTAGTCGATAAGAGACAAACCCGCCAGCGAGAAGTCAATGGGGACCTTCTCAAACCAGCACGAGCGGAAGATCAAAACATCTGATGTGATAGAACATGATACTGACAAGACCGGGAAGGCCGACTGAATAATGAGTCAAGAGACACCGCAGAATGGCCGACTCAGGCTAGACTTCCCTTGAAAAAAAGCACGACTCTGTGATGACCATGGCAGTAAAAAATGACACTGTATAAGTCTGTTATGCAGGAGGCACAACAAACTCTCCATATGATTGGAAGAGATAACCAACCGGGGGAGAACTGACAAGTGAAACACGGTAAAGGCTGAACCTAGGTCAAACTAGAACCATCCCAAATGAAGGAAATATATATAAGTATATGTGCTTTGTTCAAGGGCGAAAAACTGACTCTGTACTGCCATCAAAATAACGAAGATACATCCCGTTCCCGCTCTTTTTGTTATATTTGATTTTTTTGTCTTTTTGATATAATAAGCCTGAAAAAGAATAAAAGAATGCTATGGTACAATGGATAGAACGAGTATCAAGAAAGCAGATTCACTAGTTCCTGGGATTGGAACAATCCTATGCTCAATGCAAGGTGGCGAAAACTGGTCAGTGATACTCAGAGGAACGTTCCATCCATGGGTACAAAAGGTGTCAAGTCGTGATAGCTAAGTGCATGCAATGGTTAACTTGTGCAGAAAGTCAAGGTCAAAAGTTGGCTTAAACATCGAGTCCAAATGAAGCCGGCTAAAGGCCAGGATAAACAAGTAGCCAATATGTAATGCAGTAATACAACTTAAACGACACCAGGAAGCCTCTAGGGTAAAAGCCAGAAAAATGATAAGTGATGAAGAAGAAGAATGAAGCTTCAACACATAAGACATGGCGGGACTAAAGAGGACTCTCGAGCCTACATAAAACGCAGCATGGGCAACAAGTGATAGCGAGGAACTAACTAGGAAGCCCATGTAAAGGAAGGCTCTACCATCAAGTCATGATTAAATAATCAGCGAGTGAAATGGGTATAATACTCATGACCTGATGGTATCGACCCTATGGCAAGTGATCAGTATGGAGGTTAGTATGCAAGATGCAACGGAAAGTGATTTCCCTAACCTATATGCCAGTGAAGATCATATACCTGCCGTGACGAGTCGGTAATCATGGATAAAAAACCGGGAAAAATCTCAAAATCGTCAAAATGTACCTGAAAACATACCAAACTGGGCACTTCCAAGCAATCGAGTTATGCAGCTTAAGATAGATCGAAAAAATAAGCATAAGGAAATTTTGCGAAAATTTTCAATTTTTTAGCCATAAATAGACAAATTACCTCTCATTTGGTTCATTATTGCATAGCTGATTTGGAAAAAGTGCTCTGGAGCAAAAAAACTTCTTTCGTCAAATCAGGAACAACCGACCGTCGGAACTCAGCGAAACTTCAGGTAGGCTCCTTAATCATCCTGTTTATTCATTTTGTCCATTTGGAAATTAAAATTAAGTGATTTTTTGCTTTAAAACCCTTGCTAAAATATGCGTACCTGCGCATACGCGGGTTCATTGAAGGAAACCCGCGTATACACCCGACTGTGTACAGGAAAAACCGCGTATGCGCAGGTCCGAAACTTAAAAAGCGTGGCTAATGCATAAATTGATGAAATTTCTCAGGATGACCATCTCATGGAGGGAACGTGAGCATAGCGCAATAGACCAAGAGGTCATGCAAGATCACGCAGCGCAAAATATCCTCCGAAATTGCGGATTGTTCAAATTCTTTAAAATGCCAAATATGAAAAGCAATGTGCGGTTGCTAGAAATGCTCGTAAATTACTGGGAACCAGATCAGGATTGCTTCATAATTGATCAGATGCCACTACGCATTGAAGTGGAGGCCGTGCAGAGAAACTTGGAGGGATTCCGACAGGACTCTCCAGGCCGTGCAGAGAAACTTGGAGGGATTAGCCCGCCAAATCCCTATGGCTGCCGTGGAGGACTTGCCGGAAGCCATCCAGAGACGGGTGGTAGGAGTACCACGAGACTGGGTTAGATTATTCCGCCGTGTAACCATTGCAGTTACGTTCTATAGGAACACGACTTCTGGGCAGGGACCTCGGGAGTAGACAGATTTTATATATTAGATGACTGTATAGTTTTGAGACTGAACATGATGGGGCATAAGCCCAAATTTTGTACGAGATTATGGATCCAAATTTTGTAAAGTTTTTGACACTCCGATGATATATATACAGCGAGATTTGATGTGATGTGATAAATGTATCAAATGTATGATGTTTTTTATGATTAAAAATTTATTGTATTGAATGATTAATATGCCAATCCAATGCTTGATTAGCTAATGAGTCAGCAAACCAATTGTCAGCTCGAGGAATATGAATGAATGTTAAAAATTGAAATGACCTTTGTAACAAACGTACCCTAAAAAACAATCGTAATAAAAATGGATCTCGTACCCGATAAGTGTTGTTCAACTGCGACACCACCAGCTGAAAGTCCAAGAAAACTACCAACGAATCAACACCCAAAGATATTGCCTCCGAGAGTAGATGAACAACTGCAGTGTATTCTGCTACATTATTGGAAGCAGGACCAATGCAGACTCCTCTTGATACCAACAGCTGACCAGAAGGATAATGAAGCACCCAAGCCGCGGAAGCTAAGTTCCGGGTGTGTCTACTAGCACCATTGGCGAAACCAAAATGACTCATGACATCCAACACAACCTGCCAAAGCAAATAAAAAACATCACCAACTCATCAAAAATCGAAAATCAATCAGAAATGTACAAAGCAAAAACTACTATATACAAAAGCAACATGCCAGGCCGAAGCCTAGGCATAATACTTCTTCAAATAGAGCCCATTTCGGGGCTCCGGCAACTCGTTCCCTTCGAAATAAACCAAGGTATACGCTCCTTTCTTAAGGACCTTTTTAACGATATAGGGGCCATACCACATCGATTTAAACTTTCCTGCCCCCAAGGCATCCTTTTCTTGGGCATAGACCAAAACAAGGTCACCTTCCGAAAAGACCCTAGGCTTAATCGCCTTATCGTACTGAACTTTGACTCGGTTTTTATGCGCTTCATTCATCGTGGCGGCATCCCGACGCTGCTCATCAAGATGTTCCAGATGAAGAAGCCGTTCTTCCAGACTGGAAGTGTCAGGAAGAAGCTCAACAACTAATTTAAGAGAAGGAATCTCGCATTCAATAGGAAATACAGATTCCACCCCGTGAACTAACTGAAACGGAGTAAAGCCAGTTGCAGTTTTCACTGACGTCCTGTATGCCCAAAGTGCAGGGTATAGCATAATATGCCAGTTGTATCTATGTTTATCAATCGTCCTTTGAAGAATTGTCTTCAAGGATTTATTCACGGCTTCCACTTGCCCATTGGCCTGAGGATAATATGGAGATGAATGCTCCTGCCGGAAACCCAATTTGAGAGCCAACTCAGCCATCATACTATTCTGAAAATGACTGCCATGGTCAGTGACAATCTCTCTAGGTATACCGAAATGAGCGGTAACTTGGTTGAAAAGGAACAAAGCTGCAGTCTCACCATCGTTCCCAAAAGTAGGCTAGCCTCGACCCACTTCGTAAAGTAGTCTACTGCTACGATAATGTACTTGTGACCTTTTGCCGAAGGCGGGTTACAAGTAGTATAATCAATACCCCACTTTGTAAAGGGTCCAACTGTAACGACTGGAAAAAGCGGAGCTGGATGAGCACGCATTTTTCGAGTATACACCTGACATGGATGACACCTTTTTACCGATTCAATACAATCTTTGAAAATCGAGGGCCAAAATTATCCAGCACGCAAAATCTTTTGGGCTGTAGCAAGCCCAGATAAATGACCCCCACAAGCTCCACTGTGAGAATCATTGAGCACAGCCTCAGTTTCCTCGAAAGTTAAGCAGCGTCTTAGGATTGAATCAACCCCTCGACGGTACAAAGCATCACCAATAATCAGATAATTCTTGGCTAAGTGACGCAGTTTACGACGCTCATCTTTCGAAGAAGTGGAGGGAAACTTCGCAGTCTGGAGATACACAATGATATCCCCATACCAAGGATCCTGTGAAGAGATAAGAAACAAGTGTTCATCCGGAAAGGACTCATCATAGATCATCTCCTCTCCACAAGGCAACTCGGAGATCAATACCGCAAAAACTAATGACTTCTTGGATTTGGCAGACATGAACTCGAGATCAAATTCCTGTAAAATCACAATCCATCTATTATATTTGCCCCCAATCACTCGCCTTCTGAGGACAAACTGAAATGGATTGGCAGCTGCCAAGACATAAGTTTTGCGAAGAATAATATAATGCCGAAGTCGCTGCACAGCATGAACTGCTGCCAAGGCTAACTTTTCTATCAGGGTGTATCGAAGTTCAGGTCCTACCAGTCCTCGACTAAGGTAGTAAATAACATGCTCTGAAAGAGCATCATCCTCCTGAACCAAAACCATACCAATGGTAGATTTTGTTGCTGCTAGATACAAAAGAAAATCTCTGCTATAATTAGGTGGACTCAGTAAAGGAGCAGATGTCAATGCCTTTTTCAAAGCATCGAACGAGCGTTGAGCATAGTCGTCCCAAAGAAAAGGAACTCCTTTCTTCAACAGTCTCATATATCCCTTTGTGATCTCAGCATAATTGACGATAAACCTCCGAAGAAAATTAGACTTTCCTTGGAGACTTTGAAGCTGACGGATTGAAGACGGGGGAGGCAACCGAAGTATTGCCTCTGTTAGGTCTCTGTAATTTATTAGCAAGATTGGGAGAGTCCAATCACAGAGTTAACATCATTTCAACCAAACTTTGGGATTCTAGGATCTAGCCCTCCTAAATCCGGAGAGGGATCTCTCCAATATGTACAAAGATGGATATTGTCTTTGAAAAGCTTAAGGTAATGATATTAGGCTAGTTATGAAGGTAAGTGTGATCCAAGGGGCTAGTCATCTATGTCTAAGGATCTCTTTAAATTTTGGTTTGTGGAATGGAGTGATACATCAAGAAGGGGAATTAGACAGATGCAGAACGAAGAGCAGCCTAGGATCTGATAAGTACTTTTAAACCAGTCAGCCTTTGACAAACACTTTAAGAAGGACACGAAAGCAGACTAGGATCTGATAAGTACTTTTAAACCAACCAGCCTTTGACACACTTCCAATAGAAAACATACAAAAAAAGGGGAAACACAACGATAACACAGAATGGTCTAAGATCTAGCAAGTGCTTCTAAACTAGCCAACTTTTAACACATTCCAAGGGAAACAATCTATTAGTTATGCAGACAAGTCTGGGACCAAGGCTAACCATATCTTCCTTCAGTTCATCATCACATAACATATACTGAAAGTAACGTTCAGAAATAATATTCAGCTAGGACGATAAAATGAGGGAACGCCAGCATTCTCATGCCTAAACTGAATTAAGTCATTCCTGAATAACACAGATTGGAAGAAAACATTCAAATAAAGATTTCTCAGCCAGAGAAGGTTATTGATATACAGCAGGTCCTAACCCTGTTTAAACTGTTCTTTACAGTGGAGAATGAAACAACATGAAAACAGAAATAAAACAACAAGTTACAAATGAGAATAACATCACCGTCAATATAGATCAGGATCCCATGAAACAGCTTTTATATTGATGTCAAACCAGCTACAAACTTCAAGTCCAATGTTTCAGTTCAGAAATCATCTTCACTATTCAACCTAACTACTCTAGCACAAACAGAGCTTCAAGGGCCAGTGAACACTATGTACAAATAGAAGTCTCGAGCTCAAGTGTATTTCAAAGTTCTACAACGAATAATTTCTCATCTTCTTCTGAGGTATTTATAGAAGAATGAGGAGGTGATCTGAGAAAATATCTCTCAGGATAATTAATACAGGTTCAAGACTTCTCGGCCCTTTGAGGGGCTCGATGAAGAATTTTACAGGTGGAACACTGTATTAACTGTTTTATTAGATTTAAGCTCGGTGGGGCTTTATGTTGATTTTGAGAATTTATGTAATGTTTGGAGTAACTCACTTGAGAATATTTACGCATTGATTTCCTTGCATGAGAAGTAACTCCATGTGGCTACTTGGGCGAATATACGCTTTCTTCAATAACTTCGGCCTCGGTTTGAAGGGTTCGAGGCAACAGGTGGCTCG